>PGFW01000469.1:35064-45256 GCA_003123925.1 Haematobia irritans
GGGTTCACGGATTTTTCAGTGCAGCGCGCAATCATCGAAGGCGCTGGGCCCGACGGAATTTTTATGCTAAGGCTGAATCATTTGGGAATACTGTGGGTCCAGTACAAGACCAGACTCTCTAATTTGTCTTTGAAATCACACATTAAAGCCGGTATGGAAAATGGGTAGGGCGATTCCACTACTGAAGCCAGGTAAAGACTCGAGCAAGGGCGAAGCATACAGACCGATTCCTCCCGCCAGTAACTAAGGTACTTGAGGCATTCCTTCTTCCCAGCCTTATGGAGAATATTCCATCTGCCAACCATCAACATGGATTCCGAAAAATACGTGAACTCACATCTGATAAAAGTGATACGCGGTGGTATATCAGATCTGCTAGAATACTGCCCTTGGAACTGAGAAAGGATGTCTCCACAGCACACTTTTGGATCACCTTTATGTGGAGACCACGATCCTCTCAGTACACAGATACAAGTATATGTTGCCAAGCAGTACCTCTTCGGTTGCTATCGCAGTAATCATCCAAACCAACATCTTATAGATAGACAACCACCACCCAGGATTGCGTGGGTATATCTACAGAGAGATATAGTCTCTAAATGAGGCAGCATATATGGTAGGTCTGAACAGCATTCATGAGGATACTGTAGCTGAAGCCGGGTAAGAAGATAGAAGGTTAATCCTGTTCTCGGATTCTGACCACCTTCCCACTGCACACTAGAGTAGTTTTGATGCCAACTAAATCGGCAAATGCAGCCACTCAATTTCTATCTTATCAGTGGATTTGATAGCCAGCGCTAGCTGACGTGTTGTCCCATCTGTAATGAGCCACAAACCAATCCAAACCTATCCCGCCTCACTACCAGATCACTCTGGACGCATGCCATCCCAGCAAAAAAAGTTTTTGGAAGTTCTTCCAAAGGCACCAAATTTAAAAGCCACTTCCAGAAGATCCCACTCCCAAATGATGTTCTTATTTTAACTACCCTGGAAGCTTCTTTTAACTTCAATTTTTTATAACTTCATTTTTTCATACTTTTAATGGGTAATTTTAAATTTTTTTTTGTTTCAAAATCAGCTTAAAAACAGAGTACGGAATTCATAAAATGGTACTAAATCATTTAAACTTTTGTCGCAAAAAATGCTAAATCCTATTTTGAAAAAATTTGTCCATCTTTTAAAAAATATTTAAGTGTCAAACGCTTTCCGACAAGCGTTAGAATCCATTAAAAAATTATAAACAATTATAAAAAATATTTTTGATAAAATATCACAGAATTTTTTAAATTTACATCCAAAAACATTGATATTCGGTCACACCTAAAGAAGTGATTGTAAATTCAGTGCAACGGACTGTTGAAATGGAGACTTCCCGTCCTATGACAAAGCCCATGTTAAATTCATCGCTTCTGCGTCAATTTTTGCCACCACTTCCGCGATCCAAAAAGGACATTTTTGCTGGGATAGTAGGTCGCAAGTTGCCTCGTATCTGGATACAAGTGATGTACTAATAGCCGCAATAGCCACCGTGGTTCGTGAGTTCAAAACCCCGTTTCAAACATAAACCCCAAACAAGTTTCCCAACGGCAAAATTATCATCTCTCAATTAATACTGGGGACAATTCTTGAGTGTTATTCAAAGCTTCTCTAGTGATTTCACTGCAATGTAGAACGACGTTTGAACTCGACTATAAAAAGTACGTCCCTTGTCAGTGAGCTTGACAAAGAATCGGACAGCACACAGTGGTAAGAGAGAAGTTCACAACTGTGGTATCACAGCCCAGCAAAAAATAATTGGAAGTTGTTCCAAAGGCAAAACTTAGAAGCACTTCAAACATGTCCTTCCCAGGATGTTTTTATTTTAACTACATAGGAACTTCCTTTAATTCAATTTTTTTGTTTACTCATTGTTTTCATATTTTTAAAGGATAATTCTAACTTTGCGGTTTCAAATATATTAAGAACAGAGTAAGAATTAATAAAATGGTACAAATCATTCAATTTTTTTCGAAAACAATGCTCAATCCCTTCCGGAAAAATTTGCGAATTTCTAAACAATTGAGGTCAAGCGTATCAGACAAACGTTAGAATGAAAGGGTGATTTGTTAAGAGCTTTTGATAACTTTTTTTAAAAAAAAAAACGCCATAAAAATTTTTGCAAAATCTCATCGCGTTCTTTTATTGAAACGTTAGATTGGTCATGATCATTTACTTTTTGAAGATAATTTAATTTAAATGTTGGACCGCGGCTGCGTCTTTAGGTGGGTCATCGGCAAAGCTCCAATTTTGGGCAACTTTGTCGAGCTTTCGGCCGAATAGCCGAATTTCTTCGGAAATGTTGTCTTCCAAAGCTGGAATAGTTGCTGGCTTATTTCTGCTAGAACTCTTAGGGACTTGACGTATCCCCACAAAAAATTAGCTCTAAAGGCGTCAAATCGCCATTGATGTCTTGGTGGCCAACTTACCGGTCCATTTCTTGAGATGAATTTGTTCTCGAAGTTTTCCCTCAAAATGGCCATCAGAATCGCGAGCCTGTGTGCATTGTAGCGCCATTCTTGTTTGAAACCACATTGCTCAAAACAAGTTCAGTTCTTTCCATTTTTGGCAACAAAAAGTTTGTTTAGATCGACGCATAGCGATCGCCATTCACCGTAACGTTGCCGTCCAACAAGCATCTTTGAAAAAAATTATGGCCAATGATTCACCAGAGTACAAATACCACCACCAAAACAGTGCATTTTTCGGGATGCATGGGCAGTTCTTTTGAAACGGCTTCTGTTGCTCTTCACTCAAAATGCCGGCCAAATTTTGTATTTACGTAGCCATTCAACCAGAAATTTGAGCCTCATCGTCTGAACAAAATTTGTCGATTAAAAAAGCGGATTTTCTGCCAACTTTCTAGGGCCCATTGCACTGAAAATTCGCACGTTGTGGCTCTAGTTTAGAAAGTCTATTCATGATGAAATGTCAAAGCATTACAGAGCATCTTTCTCTTTGACACCATGTACTGAAATCCCACGTGATCTGTCAAATACTAATGCATGAAATCCTAACCTCAAAAGAATCACCCTTTATTAAAATTCATTAAAACTAATGAACATAATTTGTTTGGCACAATATCACAAAATTTTTTAAATCACACCCAAAACACTGAATCCTTAGGAAGTGATGCAAATTCAGTGGAAAAAAGAACATTTTCACTACTTTCTTTGCGACGTTTTTTTTTTTTTGGTTTTGCTCGCGGAATGTTAAGGTTTAGGTTACCGGTCGGCATCCCGATGCTATCAGGCCCCTTCACTTAGACTATTATTCCATTGTATTACCACATTGGGTGACTTTCTCTCTTATCACTGAAGTGCTGCCCTGATTCCATTGTTAGCCTAAATGACACAGCGGATCTCCTTTTTTATGGCCGAGTCCGAACGCCGTTCCACATTGCAGGTGAAGACCACTTATGAGAAGTCTTTGACCTCAGAAATGTTCACCAGGCATTACCGAGTGGGGATAATGCCACCGCTGAAAAACTCTTTTGGCGTTTCGGTCGAAGCAGAATCGAACCACGGGACCTGATGCTGTATGCAAGGCGGGCATTGCTAAACCAATTTGCCACCACGGTGGCTGGGAAGCGACTGAATAGTCAAGTTGAGCCGAAATATCGGGCTGGCCCCCCCAATTATACCTAAACCTTAACAGCGCCAGCATGAAATGGGTGTTGATAGCATAACACTATTGTTACAACTGCAACCTCATACAGCCCGTTCGTTTGCCAGCTTGTGATTAGCAGGTCATTAATTCTGAACTGTCATAGGAAACCCAATGAAAGATAAATCCTTAACCGATTCTAAACTTGCATGTTTATTTTCGGATACTTTTTTCTTGAATACTAAAATTAAACAAAATAACGAATTTACTTTGTTGCACTGAAAAAATCAGCATCCTGTTAATTGTTAAAAGGCACTTCAACTGCGCCTAACAAAATCGAATTTTGTTATCATTTTTACTTCAAAAAACGCAATACCATTTTAGACAATATTTTAGCAAATCCTTCTTCATTCAGGGGGCGAATATAGGCCGATATTAAATCACACCAAATCTGGACATTGCATAAAAGCTAAAGGTATAAAAGGGCTTGTCATATAGACGCGGTGTTGGAAAACACATATTAAGTTTTCTGTATAAATTGCTGACACAAGGTGAATGGAGAAAATGGTACTGTAAACTTTGAGTATTGGTATACAACTCGGCAGGCAACTTGATAATGCCTAGAGAGACATCACATGTATTGTAATCGTCACTTCAAAAGACACGCCAGACAGACAGACAGGCACACAACTCAAAACAACATATATTTATGGGTTGATGTGAAGTTTTCCAAGAGAGTGCAAGGAGCGTTAAGTATACGACACACTTGAAAACTTTACTTTTGCCACTTAACGCAATATTCGTTTCGGTGAAGGTGTTGTGCGTGATGGTGATTTATGTCTGTGACGCATTACAAAGATGCAGAAGTCAATCTGACTTTATGACAGTTAAGAAAAACGGTGGACAAATGACAAAAGCTTTTCATTTGCAAATCTTGTTGCGAAATTGTATTCGGCAAATTGTTGCGTGTGTCACACATGAGATAAAACATATTGCTTATTTCCACACTTCATCTACATTTGAGTTAAAGAAAAATTTAAACGACTGATAGCAAATAACTTTGCATAGATTTCAAAGAAGACAGAGGCAACACATAAGCTAATATTTTACTGGAATTAATACCAAAAATTTGACTTACCCTTTAAGCGACTTATGGTATTTGATTCGAACCAAAAATACAACTTTCTTTTTGAATAAAGACATTATTTTTTAGGAAACCCATCTATAACCGATATCCCGATCTACCAATATGACATTGATTAACAAAATTTGAACAATAATTTTTAGCGGCAAAAACGTCGGAACTTAATGCCCGCTTTTATTTTTGAAAGCTGCTACGTCAACGTCATCTTGGTGACTACTTATTACTAAAGAGGAAACTAAACTTATTTTTTTCTGAAGATCCCTTTGTAATTTTTATTATATATTCCACTGTTTTTTTTGTAATTTCCTTCTTGCCCTAAATATTTTGACTTACTCGTCAGTACGTTCCGCGATTTTCTTTCGGACGAACCAACAAAAAAAAATTGTAGCCCATAATGCCGCAAAATTGATAAAGGGTGATAGCGGTCAACATTTGGTGAATATAAAACTGACGTATTTCTTTCAATTTTTGCACTTTAAAAAACCTTGAAAACCCCTCATTTTTTGAAGGTGTGTGTGTGTGTAGAATGTTGCTCATATTTTGATTTTGGAATTCACTCTTCATTGTCAAAATGCCGTCGTCTACAACCATGCATCGAGGCAAAAAACGAGCCGGGACTATCGACTTTACAAAAAGGTAGTGACTCCAAATCGCGATTGATAAACAAAATACGACGGCCAAGCGCGATCCCGGAGCTGTACCACGACTCATTGCTGACGAAGTTTTGACTTGCGTGGTAATGGGACGACGAAACCTCGTCAAAGCCGACTACAAGCAGCTTCCGGGGACAAGGAAGTTTTATTACGGCCAAAGGAAGGGAAACGGTAGCAGATATTTTCAAGCCACATAAAAACTGTCAAAGTCGCAAAGAAATATCTGGTTTGGCCAAGCATGTGTACCTGTGGCTTGAAAGCAGCATTTTTCATAGCTTCCGGGGACAGTCAAAACCAAGAAATTTACGTGAAAGAGTGTTTGAATAAACGTCTGATCTGCTTTTCCTGACAGAACTTCGGTTGTCCGTACTGTTTTGGCCCCGATTTGGCATTCTTGCCATTACGGTAAAAAAGGCCATGCGAGTGGTACGCCGCCAACAACGTGCAGATGGTTTCCGCAAGCGACAAGAACCCTCCAAACACGACAGAGCTCCGCCCAATTGAGAAAAATACTGGGCCTATTGTCAAGCGGAAACCTAAAGAAGACCAAAAATAACTTGCTAAGGGCGAGCCAGCAGTTCAAGGCAAACTGGCTTTCTGCGGCGATGAAGGTGGACAGGTGGCTGCTACAAAATCTGGATGGCACGTGTTTAAGCGTGAGCCCGGCCAATTCGGATTGGAAAAGCAAAGCTAACTGAATATTTTTCCTGAATTTTATACTAATATGAACTTAGAAAAAAGATCATATTGATTTTTTTAAATAAACGATTTTCTATAACGATTTACAAACCGCGTTTTCCTTGACCAAATTTTTGACCTATCATCCTTTAAACAAAAACCACATTCCACACATACTTAAATTGCATGCTCTTCAAGGCAAAAAACAAACATGCCTGTTTTTTATACCCTAAACCACATAGTGGTCAGGGTATAATAAATTTGTCATCTGCCAAAAAATTGTTGCCTACCATAAATATTGATTTTAGACCCAATTTAAATAGTATACCGATCGACTCAGAATCACCTTCACTGAGTCATTCTAGCGCTTGGTGTCGTCGTCGTCCGTCCGCCCGTCTGTTCGATGTATTTGTTGTTCACAGGATTCCGGTCGCAAATTATTAACCGGATTTGATGAAATTCGGTACAGTGGACTTTCTTGGGCACAAGCGATGGTCTATTGAATTTGGATCAAATTTTAGATATAGCTCCCATATATATGTATGGCCCGATATCGACAAATGGGCCGTTACGTTGCCGCTTTTTTCAAACGATTTGTTTCACCAAAATTTGGCAAAAGGTACATCTTTTTTCACCGCCATTCAAGTCTGCAAAATTTCATCCAAATCGGTTTCAGATTAGATTATAGCCTCTCATATTATTATGTATCCCCGATTATCCCAAATTTTGCCACAAACCCCTAATTTTATCAAACGATCTTACTCAAAGTTGGCCTAAATATAATCTTTCTATAGCACTAACTATATGTGCAAAAAAATCATCGAAATCGGGATTCAGATTTAGCTTATAGCTCCGCATATATTATGTACCGCCCGATTTTTTCTAAATTCTGCCATAAAAACCCTTATTTATCAACGATCGTACTATAAGTGGGGGACTTAGACCGAGTCCTCTATAGCTACTAACAAATATGTGCCAAATTTCGTCGAAATCGCGCTTCAGATTTAGGCTATTAGCCTCAGCATATATATATATATGTATAGCCCGAATTTCCCAAAAATTTGGCCATAGAACCTTACTTATTAAAACCGATTTACTTCAAAATTGGCTAGAACCAGATCTCTATAGCTACTAACTATATAATGCAAAATTTCATCGGAATTCGGTTCAGATGTAGATATAAGCCCTCCCATTTATATGTATCGCCCGATTTTATGAAAAATTCGACCCTAATAACCTTATGTATTGACCATAACAGCGCCTCATTATTAACTGATCTTTACTCGAATTTTGCACAGGTAACCTTTTCTGGTATTAATCAAACCCGAAAAATATTAAGCAAATTGTTCATTATTACATATGCTTCCATAATATTATGCTCGCCTCGATTTTCCCAAATCTGGCATACTACTCTTATTAGTAAACCAATGTTTACTCAAAATTTTCAAATTTTGATGTACCAGTCGATTTTGTATTTATTACGTACTTGTTAGCCCTATACATTAAGATTATTGCTCATTTTTACAAAATTTGGCATTTATTCCCCACCACTAATGAGCGATTATTATCTTGTTTTTTAATAATGGCTCAATATTAGTGACATTACTAAACTCCGGTTAGGTGCAATATCAACGTACAGCAAGCAGTGTTGCTAGAAGTAGGGGAAATTTCCCCTATATAGTAGGATTTTTCTACACTCAAAAAAAAAGTGAACTCTCTATTTCACTAAAGCCAATTTAACTTTATTTTAGTTCATGGAATTATTATGTTTGGAGAAAGTTTCCTTTACTCCAATAATTTTTTGTTTACGTTAGTTAAATTAACTAAAACCGAGGAAAAAACTAAACTCAAATGAAGGATAATGATAACTAAATTCGTCACCTTTCCACAAAATAGTTTCAGAATTTCATTTAAATTTGTAAATTTTACTAAAAATGCGTCCATCATTTGAACTTCGTATATCACTTAAGACATTCTTTGCAATTTTGAACGCCAAGTTTTCCTTCAAACTTACAAATATTTTCTTTAACAAGCTGAAAAAACTTTGTTTATGTCCAATAAATTTTACTTGAATTTGTCGAAAAATATTTACTTATTTGATGACATCGGGTGCAGTGATGCAACGTTTGTTAATTACTGTTTAGCTTAAAAATTTTCTTACAAATATCAAAATTTTCTAAAATTAACCGAAACATTTCTTTCCTGGTGGGTTCACTGTTTTCAGCTTGCCTAATATTTTTAGTGTCTTGTTAGGACGTAGAGCCACAATGCTAAGGACATTTTCACTCAACACATTTTTATATATTATTACTTTTGGTGGATCTTAGAGGAGAGATTAAATATTTTGAAAAAAAATTCTATAAAAATAACAATTTTGGACAAAATTTCTATAGAATAAAATTATGACAAAATTTTCTACAGGAATAAAGTTTTGACTAAAATTGCATTAGAATATTTGTTTTGTAGATTCTGTGTAATCTTTCAAATTTTGTTAGTTTTTTTTGGGCCACGAGTTGGTAACTGTTTGTTACACACATTGTTTAAAGATCAAGCTGTTGTTACCACATATTGATCTTTAACAATGTGTGGTAACAACAGTTACCACTTTCGTGCCAAAATAAAAATCTAAACAAAAATTTGAAGAATTACCACAAATCTACCAAACAAAATATTCTATTAGCAATTTCAGTCAAAACTTTTCTTGTAGAAAAATTTGTCAAACATTTTATTTCTATATTAAAATTTGGTTTCAAAATTGTATTTTTATATTTGAAATTTTTTTTCAAAATATTATTTTATAAAAATGTTCCTCAAAAATTTTATTTCTATGGAATTTTTTCTTAAAATTTTATTTCATTATTTAGAAAAATTTCTCACAAAAACATAATTTTTCAGAAACTTTTTCCAAATTTTATTTTTATTAGGAAATTTAAACAAAAAATTACTATTTTTGAGTAGAATATCTACCAATTGTGGCAACCGTCGCGAGGTAATACCAAATTTATATTCTTAAGTTATATACGTTGCATATCATGCTTTAAGATAATAAAGTACTTAGAACCATTTTTTGTTTTTGTATTTTTTTTTTAAATTTAACGAAAAATATTGTTAGGGAAAAATTGTATGGCGAAAGTTAGGGAACTTATTTTTTTCCTTGTTTAGGGTAAAACGAATCTTTTTTCCCAGGCAACATTGTCTATGAGCTATAGTCAGATTGAGACAAAGCACCCATAAACACGTACCCCTTAATTTTCTTAAATATGCAACTGCGGTTTATCTCCCAGGACCTATATCAATGTTTACCCCACAAATTTTTATGATTACTTAATTTTAAGTAAGGCGTGCGTTATAGGGGTATTGATATAAGTCGGCCGGCCCCGACTTTCTACTTTTCTTACTTTTTTTAAATAAAAAATATTGTTTCTTCACTTTAAGAAAAACTTGCCATACTTCAATGACACACGACTTTAATGGAATAATTGAAAAGATTCCGTTCCCAAATTTAGCGAAAAAAATTAAAGCAAAGATAACGAGGTGTCTTTTAATTGAAATGTCTTTGTTTTAAAGAAATATGACTTTAATATTGTGCAAATTACGTAGCCCTAAATTTATCTTTCACATTTTTTTTTCAGTGTAAGAAATATATAAGGAACAGATTCATCTTTTATTAATGGTTGTGCTCCGTGAATGGCAAAAACAAGTTTATTTGTATTTAACAAAGTTGCATAGAATATTCCAAGGAAGCGCTACGATGTCGTACACTGAAAAAAAGCATGCCCGGTTCCAAAGATAAAGAGAAGGAGATTACGTTATTTTACTTGAAACATATCAATAATTTCTACAGGAGTCAAGTCTTGATTTGGAAAATAAAGTTGTCGTTAACTCGTTTTTAAAGGACTTTGATAGCATATGAAGAAAAAAAAAGCTGAAAAAGCGAAAAATTAAAATTTGCTTCCTAGAAGCAAGTACACAAAACCCAAATTTAAAAGAGAATTGTGTCTTAAAAGTATCCTTACTTTTATTCTCCGCTTATTTGGCTCGGAATCAATACCAACATTTTTAAAGTAAAGACAAA
>PGFW01000470.1:9344-19521 GCA_003123925.1 Haematobia irritans
AAAGACCCACGAACGCCAAATAAGGAACACAGAGAAGTCCCCGAGGCGACCTATCGAGAAACCCCAAGGAAGAGATAGAGGGATGAGATGAGCCACTCAGGAAATCCGAGAAATAGCCGGAAGAAACGGTGTTCAAAACGTAACAACGGTATGGGAAAAAAAAAGAGACCGGCTCGCCCCCCCGGAAACATGCGACGAAACAAAGAGGCCAGCAAAAAGCGCGGGCTATGCTCACGAAACGAGAGGAGCGTGGACAGAGGCTGGGCGAAAGACGACGAGAAGAGCACAAACCATAAAAAAAAACAGAGTGAACTAACGAGCCCACGACAACCAACACAGCCAACCTGAAACGCGCGCGGTGGAAAAACAACTACCCCAACAAACCCAAAAAAGACAACAACGAGACGTGAAAGCACCAAAGGCGAGACAATACTAATCGAAAACACGTGACCGACGACAAAGAGAGACAAAGAATACCCCCATTCCGTAGCGGGGGATAACCGAAAAAAACCACAAAGAGATACAAAACCAATCAACAACAAAGAACCGTAAGGCAGAAGCCAAGGGTGCACAACAGAGAAAATACATGACAACGCAGAGCGAAAAAGAACAAATATGGAAGAAAAACCGATGACGCGGTGCAACACCCAAGCATATATTCCAACAACACACCGACAAATGCGGGCCAAAATCAAACCGAAATCAACAACCCAACAAAAACCCAACACAAAAACCACCACAAAAAAAGTAAAACAGACCGACGATGAAATCAATCATCACAGTAACAAACAAAGAAGCCAACAATAAAAAAAATAAACCAAACAAATCACATAAAAACAAAAATCGCCACCTAAACACGGGCCCATTACTCAGAACTAAAAAACACAAGAAAACCAAGCACAACAGAATCAGGACCAATCAATAAGAAACAGGCCTGCATATCAGGAGAGACAAAAAAAAAACACAGAACGCGTCTATATTTTCTATTGAACGAATATTCATCATATATGAGGAAGTCTGCCAGATCAGAAACCCAATCTTACATATACATGTGGACAATAACAGAGAGGAGATTTCCAAAAACACTACAAGATAACGCAGTCTAATGGCAAGCACCGCCCTTTAGCCGAGGCTTCAATGGTTAAATACAGGAAGCTATCTTAGCTAAAAAAACATCAAATTGAAGACGCAAAAAAATGAGGCAAATAAAAAGAAAAGTTATTTTGAACTATCAAGAGAGGCTTTGCAGTCATATTGCTTGAAATTTACCTCGAAGAGTGATAACATTTTTCTTGCTAGTTCATCTTGCCTTCTCTGTGTCGTACTAACACTGACACATAAAAAACAAATAAAATAACAGCTGCCCCAAAACCAAATTTGGGGCGTTTATAGAAGGTTTCCCCAAATTCTTATACATGCTCTAAGGTAAATACCGGTGCTATATTTTATAGTGCTAGCATAAGAAAGATTCCGAACTGGCCCACCATTCACCCCACCCCACCCACCACGGCAACAAAAATGAATCTCCACATGCGTGCCGTTACAGACCCTTGGTAAAGGAGTCACATAGAAAACAAAGCGACAGGCTCAGTCCATTGTCTATGGAAGTCAGAGAGATATATGAAGGCCGCCACCCATTTTTCGTCGCGGCGGCCGGCTGACATTAAATTTTTGCATCCGGCGGCGCGCGGGCTAGACGGCTACGCCAGATCAAACATAACAGATCTCTATCGACGGAGAGCCGGAACAATATCAATCATATAAAACAACACTTTTGAGAACGTTATCTCGAAATGGTAATGAGAATTAGTTGTATCAATCAGATCGTACATACCAAAAATTTCTAACACTATTCTCATTCAAATTGTCATGATGGTAAATTTTATATGCAAAAAAATTGATGATAAACTTTGAACATAGATCTTCTGAAAGTTTGCGAGGGTGAAGAGGCTCAAAATTAGGCGAGAGAAGAATAAACAATATAACTAACAAATCTAGAAGTTAATAAAACGATTTTGATATTAACAAAGGTAGTTTCTTGAACATAACTTGGCGGCTTAAATTATTGAAAGTCGTAGACTCGAGACCGCAAGAATATCAATCGAGCAGCGCGGCGATATACTGGGCGAAGAAACATGGGCGGCGGCGACTGAAATCAGAGCGCGCAGCCCAGCGAGCGTTCCATCTTCTGGTTGGATTGTTCTGTTGCTCGGAATCATAAATAGAGTAGTATGTAACTGCCAATAGTCTCAACAGTTTATGAACCAACGACGATTCAAAAATCGACTTTATTTCGGCATTAAAACAGATCCAACACCAAGCTTGAGAAATGGTTTCGAATTCCACGTTATACTTCTTTTGATACGGAATTGCATTAATCCACAAATTGCGGCAACCCATTTTGCAGAAAACCTTTATGTCATCATTTTAAGTTCTTTCATGCAAAATTTTAATGGACTACGACGTCACTTATATGACAACAAAAATGCCAAGATGACATAGGCCAGTTATCACGCAACGTTTTATTCGTTCGATCAAGTTTACAAACGCATTATCATCAATGCACTTATGGCTAACAATTATCTGTTGTTGTTGCTGTTATTGACGTCACTAACGTTGCGTTCAATCCTTACAAAATCTCTTGTACGAACCACAGTTTAAATTCAGAACCCCCATCAAATCTATTTTAACTGTTGCATATGAAGAGCCACATATTTCACCTAAACACGATTCTAACAATTCATTATGAGATATTACTTGTCCACGATAAACCTTTATTAGTTAATATTTAATGACAAGCTCTGCAATAATTACTAAAAATATTGCTGAAAATTTCGTCTTTATTTAAAACCACCCGTTTCATATATATGAAGGAGTTGCCCGATCGAAATCAAATATATATCATGTGGTCAATAACAGAAGATGGAAGTTTCAAAAACACTGTAACTCCTCAATGCCCCAAGCCCGCCTTTAGGCGGGCTCATTTAATAAGGAAGCATTTTATAGTCAAACACATCCTTACAAGAACAACAAAAAAATGGGGCAAAATAAAAAAAAAAGTATATTTGAAAACATATATAAGCACAGGCTATATAGCAGCAGAGACCTTATGCAGAAAATTTTAGAGGTTTAAATTTTTCATGCTTCAGTCCATCTTGACTTGTGTCGTTTAACATTTTATGAAAAACCACTTAACTAAAGCTGGCACAAAAACAACTTGGGCGGCTTTAGCACGGTCTCCAAATTTTTTTCTGCTTTATACCGCGCTTTTGTGCTGAAGGATTAAGAAGATTCCGAACGTGCTCAGCTCGATGTTCCAATGATGCGTTAAGACCCCATTGGTATAAGGAGATCACTATCAAAAACAAAGAACAAAACCTCATATCATGGGAATGTGAAACTGGGAAATGCCACATGCATAAGTATATCTGGGGAAGTAGTGGTAACTACTACTGCACAAAAAGTGTAATATATATGAGAGAGAACACGCAAAATAGAGTTTATTTTGCGATACTAACCTGCCAGTCTTGCCATTAAGGGGAGTGAATATAGGTATATAAGATAAAAAAGTGGGCCCAGCCCAGATTAAGTTTCAGGCTCAACTTAGAACTTATTCAGAATCCATTGCTTGAGCATAACTCCACAATTAATAGATAAAAATAATACTAGCCAATATACATATAATGGAAATTCTAAGTTATCTAAACCGACAGCTGAACACTTACTAGATATAAAATATATTTAATCTGTAATAGAAACAACCAGAAATGATTCCAACAAAGCATTTGCCAGGCTGCTTACGTATAAAACGGTATTATTCCACAGAGAGATCGCCCGTAATCTAAAAGCAATCACTACACTATAACCCTTACTATCCGCAAATTTGTTAGATTCTTTGCGCAGATTAGTGACACTTTCAATAAAGCACCTGATGAAAAATCAGAATATTTTGGACTCATTCAAAACTCCCCGATCTGATAGATACTCACAGGCGAAAGTTAAAAACCACGCGGTGAACTGGGAAATGTTCGGCAGCAGATAAAACCACAAAACAGAAACAAGACAAACAACAAAAGAAATACTATTGAAAAGTCAAGAGCAATCTCGCCTAGTGCTGCGAAAGCATTCCTATCCTGGAAAAAGCTGCGAAGAGGCAATGAATACATAATTTATTTGTGCCGAACTAAGCATCGATTCAAAGAATTGCTCTCGAAAATGAACAATAGACAGCAAACATTCTCGAAGGAGGCAAGGACACCTCCTACCCTGACGACCTCATTGCCTGCATATAAGATAACGTATTTACTTGAAGAAGTGGCTCAAAATTGGCGTTGACCAAGGAACAACACTCAGGCTGTACATAGGACACACTCCCTAAACGAGAAGCTACGGTATTTCAGCCACATTAAGACAAGCAATATACAAAAAGTATGCTGAAAGACTGAAGAGTCCACCAAGGAGGGGTTAAAAATCACCTCATTCATCTCCTTGGCATGCTTGCCTAATAAACAACCTTCTTGTTCCATAGGAAAAAAACACAAGAATTTAAAGTGGTGGCCATACGCCCAGGCATGAGTGGCTCTAGACCGTCAGGGAAAATTTCCCGTCCACAATTAGAGAATATAACGCAGAAACTCAATACAAGAGTATCCGGCCATGACTGAGGAACATCGAGACAAACTCCAGGTCTTGAGCATTGACAAAATACTGCAAAGAACAGAACAAGGGTGTATTGAAGTCTAAATCTGATTTTATAAGCCAAGACACAAACCGCCACGAAAAACATTTAATTAATTTTCCTTTTCAAGCGAAAAATTATCGCACAAAATCAAACGAAAATTTCAATAATTGATTTGTTGCTGTTTGGACTAAAAGCAATAAAAATATGAAAACTTAGTATAACCTATCGACTTATTAATATTAGACCTATCTAAACATATACGCGAGTTAAAAACCGAAAAACAAAATACGACTCCAAAAACTGTATCAAAGCAATACATTTTGACGACTACTTCTGAAATAGACCAGATAAATGCAACAACAAGGGGCGTACACGTTGGAGATACCCAAACTGAGGAACGTACCCAGCTGAAAAAGCCCAAATAGGGCAGTATCTCATAACCTAGTGAGAAAGATAAATCAGGGAGGGGAGAGAGGGTTCAAAATCAAACTTTATCGTCTATTTTAAAGAACGCACCATTATTGAAATAACAAATTTCTTTTAACAAATTTAAAAAACCAGTAGACAAAGCAGACTGGAGTAGAAAAGCCTACCAGTCTCGCTCTTATCCAAAGACCAATACAGTAGACGTATATAAAAATGTTATAAAAGGGGGCTAAGTAATTTAGTAAAAATAAATAATATAACTTTAAAGTGAAAACTAACGCGAAATGACGAAATATAGAGATAACCATACCCGCCCTTTTTTTGTATTTTGAACATTTACATATATATATCCAATGATACAATAAACAAAGACGGAAACGAGTATTATATATATATAGCCATATTAGCCGCCCTTTTAACACAACCCTACATTTTAATGCGACTATGCCAACGCAGATAGAATAAAAAAAACTTTTATTCCTAGCTACAATGGAAGCTAGAACTAACTATTTGCTAAAAATATTGTTCTAAAAATATAGTGCAGTTTAATGGCAGAATTATTATAGAGCAAACTATATCTATTATGATCCAACAAAATTTATCATTAGCAAAATAAAATCTTAAGATATGCATCATCTTATTCTATTAATGGACAAATCGGGTAACTTCGCACAAGCCTCTGTGGGTCAATAAACGGGCACACAGATAAAATTTTGATTTCCGCACAATAATTTAACTGTATCTTTTAGTTGCTTCACCACTTTTCACATGCGATTGTAACCATAGGGCTACCACAAACAACCTGCAAAAAATGATAATACGACGCAATTCTGATTGCAAAAACCACACCACAAAAGCCCAAACAAAGATCAAATATATACTATATTTTAATTCCATGTATTCTACACTAAAAAGCCAAAAAAATACAAGTAAATTGAATATTTTATATGCCAGAATTCATTTATTGCACAGCGCACCAATCGATATAATCTCACGGAGGCAAACCATGTAATATATGAAGAAGCGTTCACATTACAAGGATTATTTGTACAAAATTTGGGATGCCATATAGTGACCGTCCAGATTAATAAGTTATGTATCCCTGTATAGTGGTGTATGCCTGTATTATCTTACAAGCGTTATTTAGTTATATTAGGACAGTGAAGCTTGAAAATTTTAAGCTTAATAATTGAAGGAAAGGGCGAGAAAAAATCACAGGTAGCCTGCGTTGTACTCGTTTCCAAAAAATGCGCAATAGGGGATAAAAAGTGGGACTAAAACAGACAACTGTGCAGTTGGCTATACACAGGCAGATCGCTTAGAGTATAATGCAGAACAGACAGAAATATAGGCAACTTCAGACGTACGGCTTATGTAATACTCAGGCGCATTCATAAAGACATGGAACAAGTTCCTCATTAAATGTCACATGCTGACATCTATTGCCTTTACAGACACTTTTGGCCAAGCAGAAGCAGCACACAGCACAGCTGTTGCGTTGCTGCGACTTACTATACGATTTCAAGTGTGGTGTAAATTAAGCCACCATGTAGCGAAATGAAATGTCATCCACTGGGTTGCTCTTCAGGGCCCAGTGGACGGGTATCGACTGAATTAAATTTGGGCAATGACCAAGAGGTTAGGCCATTAGTCGATTGTAGACGGGTCACAGGTTGCATAATTTGACAAGTCGAACCTTCCCTAAGTAACGACATCAAAAGGAGGTAATCCCTCCAAGAAAGTAGATTTAGGGGCCACGCAGATGTCCGTTCAGTTCGACGGTTGAATGAACGGTCAAGACAACTGCATTGAAGTAGACAATTTTTGACAATAAATCCATCATTTCACAATTTAAGTTTTCTCAGAGATAGAAAGTTGAGAATCCATTCGCAATACATACGATTAAGCCCATAGACAATCAAAATACCATATAGAATCCCGAGGTTTACACAATTATAAGCATTGCCTATGTCCAAGGTTAAAATCATTACTTTGTAGTTATTTTCCTTTGGAATTGCTACCCTATGCAGCAATTCATTTAAACAGTTGTTCGTGGGCGAATGTTGTATGCTCGGAATTAGATCATTTCCCCAAATAAAAGGAGTAATCCGCTCCTTGATCATTTAATTTATACACTTCAGGAAAACAGAAATGAGTGTAATAGAGACCCATTACTAATAATTTTATTATTTACTACTAATTTTATTATAATTTTTATTAGGTTTAGGAATCGGAACAATTTTGATAATTCTCCAGTTGTCACCAATGCAATTCTAACTAAAAGCATCATTCATAGCCGTGAGTAAAGCTCTTTTAGAGATACCAGGCAAAGCCTTAATCATCGCACATGTAAAAGTGCGACCATCGTAGCCAGCTGCCGATCTCATCTTCTACTACCCAAACAGCTCTCCAATTCCTCAAAAGTAAACGGATCAACTCTCTCTATCAAATCACCTTCATTAGTCAATATTAGAGGTTCTTCCACTCTCACAACTTGTCTTTCTAACATTTCCAAGTATTCTCTGTTCTTGTCCACATTCCATGATTCCCCAGAAAAAAGAATAAACAAAGGCTTTTAAGAACATGGCCATGTTGGAAAATAACATACATTTTTTCCCTTTGCGCTCGCGGTAATTATTTGAAGATACATTGCATATATGTGAATTTCTAGTAAATGTGAATTTCTAGTTTCCATGGTAACTGTCAATCTAAAACATCTCAAGTCTGTGTGAACGGTGAAATGTTTTGGATACACGAATGAGGAAAACGAGTCAGTGGGAACATAGCATAAATGTCAAACAGACGATTTCAAGTATAGTGTGAACGTGCTATTAAACTACGTTTACACTATGTCCGAAATCTCCTTACACTATGTCGAAATCTCCTCAATTTTCTCTTGAAATCTCGATTGGTTTCTGTACATTTGCAATGGGGGAAGTGTCAGCTATCTCAAAGAGGATTTGGACAAAATATCTTTAAAAATGGCCTAATGTTTACATTTTAAGCTTGTAAATAAAAATCAGCTGTTAAATCCGCAAATAAACTAAATCTAAATTTTTTGCTAATTGAAAATAAAGATTTCGTGCCTAGTTTGAACGCAGATTAAATAAAAAACCGTTTCGTTCGTTGGTGTTATAAAACCATTACTTTGTCATACCTCTTACATTACTATAGGTACTTACATATCTTTAAATGCCTTTTCAAATGCCACCCAATAGGGATTGCTATTATCGACCTTTGTTGCTGGGGCAGTATCAGTTTTATAAATCCATTCCCATTCTATATCACCTCCAGCTTCGGCACACCAACGCTTAAGGGTTTCATCAAATTCCTTTAAATCGACATCGATGGCCAGACGCATATCAAAACAAGCCTCAAATTGTGGTGGAACCACATTCGATTGAACTCCACCTCTTAGTTGGGTTAAATTAATAGTGGTTACATCACCAATGTGTAAATTGGGATCTTTATCCATGCGCTCTTGTTGAGTAGCACGAAGAGACATTAATTTATCCACTAGGTAGGCCAATTTTTGCCCTGCTGTATTGGGCAAAAGTAGAGAACCATGACCAGCAGTTCCATTAAATTTGAAGTTGATTTCTGCAAGGAAATTCAATTAATTTCTAATTTGTCTCTAAACTATATAAGTATATACTGAACATACCCCAACAACTTCTCTCAGCATAGAATGCCACAAATTTCTCATCCACAGTTGCCATTCCCTCATCCAAAGAAAATCCTATGTTTAGCTTACGAAATTCTTCAGTTTTAATAAATGCCTTTAGATTTGTATCCCCACCATCTTCTTCATCGGGAACGAATGCTATATGGACCGTCCGGCGCATTTGTTTATGGGTTTTTCGTAGTTGCCTTAAAGCTGCCAAATATTGTGCGCCTACCGACTTCATATCTTGAGAACCACGAGCAAAAATTCTCCCTTCTTCGTCCATGTGTGCATCAAAAGGAGGATATGTCCATTTCTCTTTAAAAACGGGAACTACATCCATGTGCGAGTTAAGCCATATGGCAGGTAATTCTGGATTCGTACCAATCCATGTTCCTATAAGAATAGGTTTTGATTGGGTAGCACCTTTGATGTAATGGACCTTGTATGGAATCTCTTATGCTTCCAATTGTTGCGATAGAAATTTTATGCAGGGTTCTAAAGAAGTAGGAGGGAAGATATAACAAAATGTCTTATAAATAAGAGTAAATATTATAAATGTGAAATTTGTTGAGAGAATTGTGAATTAATTTCGATATGCATATGTATTTGTTCTGCTTCTTCAGGAAATGTTGTAATTTAATGCTTTTTGATTGTTTTAGTTGTTTTTATTTATTTGATGTAGTGTAATCAGCTGAGTACAGCTGATTGCTGATAATGCACCCAAAATGTCAACATGTAATGGTATACAAACGGCAGATTTAAATGTTGTTCTTATGTATGTTATCCCTGTCAATAGTACTCTGAAAGTACGGCAAAAAATAAAGGGATTTATGGATTTAGGTTGAATTACACACCATGCGTCAATCCGTGCGTTGATGGAAGGGTTGATTTTTTCTGTTTGCGGCAGACTATTCGAGCTTTTGATTTCAAAGAGAAATTTCAACTCTTCAATCAACGGACGCATTGTACGCATTCAACACATGGTATGTAATTCTACCTTTTGTTTTATAGCCTGTTTTTGTATGTCGCACGAGCTCTATCGATCGACTGAAAAGCATAGAAACTGCTGATTTTTGGTTATAACATAGACCAATTAATTTATAAAGACATCTCAATTGACTTTGCAGCGCTGTAGTTTGTCTGCACACCGTAGATGGCTCTTTTTCGTCTGCAATTGAGTGATTTTTTAATTTGGCTTTAATTTTTTTTCTTTCCTTTGTTCTCTCGTTGAAACACCAAATATTGTGAAAGTTTATAAAATAGTATTCATCCACACCTTTTTTGTAATGCAAATTGACTAATTTATACGGTTATTCTCGTTTTCCAAAAAGAAATTGAGTCACTTGACTGCGCAATTGAGTGGAATGACTGCGCACTGCAAATAAACAAAACCATGGTGAATT
>PGFW01000485.1:0-10863 GCA_003123925.1 Haematobia irritans
ATAATATTAGGAACTCTGAAATCCTGATGTCAGTGCACAGAGGGGATGTGAGGTCAATAACAGGCACAGAGGGGATGTGAGGTCAATAACAGGACACAACATTCTGGGAAAACACATGGTGAGGATCGGTCTAGCGAATGATGATATGTGTAGATGGTGTCTGGACGCCGAGGCTACGGAAAGTTCATTTCACTTCCTGTGCCAGTGTGCAGCACTATCTTTCAGAAGAAACAAGATACTGGGCCTCTTATTCTTTCGACTATGACCTGAACTTGCGAGGTAATGTCAGCCTGAGGAGTAATTCTCGCCTTCATCAAGGCAATCGGGGTGGAGAGACTATCATAGAATCGGACTCATTTCGGCCGGAAGCGAGACAGACACCGAAGAGGAAGATGGAAGAAGTTTGAGGCCCGCATAACCAACTAATGGTCTAACAGTGGCCAACTCCGCATAAGTTTCGGATTTCGTCATCCCCTAACCTACCTAACCTGACAGAATTAACAAGGACCTGCCAACTGACCACGGCCTAACCTAAACTAAAATACAACACGCTTTATCGACGTATAACGCACATCCAAAGCTATTCCTAACTATTTTCCTCTCAAAAATTGAGCGAGACGTATATAAAAAAAATACATAATCACTAAAAACTTACCTGCAGCTCCTTTATATCATTTTGCCATATGCTTATGTAATTAAACAATTTATTCCATCTTAAGGGTATCTGCATCTGCAACCAATTCGTTAATCAAGAGATTTTTGCCGACTCAAAAGTCCTTTTATGATTTCCATACACCTATGCCATTTATCGATAACGACTTTGGAACATTAATAGCTAATGGTATACGATTATTGGTATAATGAAGAACTTTTACAGAGATTTTGTATGTTTTTTTGTACGCAAACTAAGGTGACAATTTAAATACGTATTCTCAATAATATATCCGAAATTTGAAAAATTCATCCAAAAACTTTTATGTTTCAAAATTTTCTCTGTAACTGTGGTCATGCATTTTTCTCATTCGGCTCCAGGTTGTAGATAAGTTTTCGTTAGCTTCTTGTCTTTACATAGATATGATCTTGAATGTCAGGATCATTTTCATTGATTTTATCTATGGAGTTTTCAATATATACATATTTTGTCCACCATTTTTTCCAATAATTACGGGGATTAGGTTTTATTGGTCCCTTTTGGTAGATCAGCAAATAAGGAAGAATTTTTGGCAGATTAAGTCTTTCTAGTAATTTTAGCTCAAAGGTCGATTGGCCTATATCCGCCTTTTCTAATTTACAATTCTATTCCAGTTTAGCGGATTATATTTGAGATCATTTGATTTGCTTTAGGTTTTTGGCAAATGTTTCCACGTTCGTTAGACCACGACAAATCATTACTGTCATCAGCATAGTTATTATAATCGCACACATCATCATCATCGTTGTCCTGATAAATAAGTTGGCGAATTCCAATCGTCCCTTTAGTGCATGTGTCATTTTGGAAAGTTGGATTAATGTCTGAGTATGTGTGTATGGTATTATATTCATTTTGCAATACTAGCATGGCCTTCTTTTGTACATTTGATCATCTGGTCAACATAGGATTATTGGAGAATGTTTCTCTGGGTCTTTTTGTGCAGATTTCTCATTATCGAATTTTTCATAGGTAGAATTTGCACATCTTACACAATGATATCTCTTTCTCCTGTGGTTATATATTCTCTCTCCAAAGTTAGTTTCAACATCATTACGTTAAGCTCACCATCCATAGTTACCTTTATTATCCAGACTCGTCACAAATCTATTGGCATTGCTAAGACTGCTTCTCTCCAAGGTTATTTGGGGTTATCATTTCGCAAACTAAGGACTGTTATCGAAGCTATTTTTATATATCGAGATTCCAGCATATTTATTGCCATTGCCACTTTCTCTTCCAATCTTTAGACAGATCATGATTTCTTACGCCTACGGATTTTTACCAAAATTGTGCTTTAATATCAGGATGCTGATTATATATCTATGGTCATTTGTCGCCATTCCTCTCCGCAGAGTTATACGACCATCATTCTATAGCTGTCTTTATTATACGGAGAAAGGAAGAATTAGCTGTTGTCAATCTCTCTCCCAAGAGTTGTGCGAGACCAATAATTTTTATGTCCGAAGTTAAAGTTAACCTTTATCTTTAGCGAGACAAAAACCGAGCTGATGTTCATACTTTGTACAAAAGTTGCAGCTAAATAATGAACATAGCCTCAATTACGTAGGAAGGAAAAATGAATATTTAAAAATTATTACATTATTTAATGCAAACATCCATGAGGTAAACGAGCCTAAAGCAATTAATAGAAATAATGTATAAAGTGACTGGAAAAAATACAGAAGATTTATTTGAAATGCCCACATAGTCAGCGAAAATTGACTATAAAAACTGAAGCTAAATTTAAATTTAGGTGCACTGTGCCAAAAATCGGCGATGAGGGGGGAATACCAGTACGTGGTGGAGACAGCTCTCCCGAGTAGATCGAAATCTGAAAATCAGATTATTCCAATTGGTTAACAGTTTTTGAGAAAATTTCGCGTCTTCAAGTTAAATTCAGATTTTGGGCCCGCATTTTAAGTATTTTGGGCCACTGTGCCAAAAATCGCATGGGGGGATACTACCAAGTAGTGGTGGAGACAGCTCTCCCCGAGATAGGAATACGGAATCTGAAATCAGATTAATTCAATGGTTAACAGTTTTGAGAATTTCGGTCTTAAGTTGAATTCAGATTTTGGGCCGATTTGTATTTGCGGCCACTGTGCCAAAAAATCGGCAATGGGGGGATATACCAAGTAGTGGTGGAGAACAAGCTCTCACCCGAGTAGAATACGAATCTGAAAATCGATTATTTCATTGGTTAACAGTTTTTGAGAAATTTCGGCCTTAAGTTTGAAATTCAGATTTTGGGCCGATTTTACGTAATTTGGGCCCCACTGTGCCAAAAATCGGCATGGGGGGAATAACACAAGTCAGTGGTGGAGACAAGCTCTCCCCGAGTAGAATACGAAATCTGAAATCAGATTATTCAATTGGTTAACAGTTTTTGAGAAATTTCGTCTTTAAGTGAAATTCGATTTTGGGCCGATATTTAGTATTTGGGCCACTGTGGCCAAAATGGCATGGGTGGATATTAACAAGTAGTGGTGAGAGACATCTCTCCCGAGTAGAATACGAATCTGAAATTCAGAATTATTCAATTGGTTAACAGTTTTTGAGAAAATTTCGGTCTTAAGTTGAAATTCAGATTTTGGGCCGATTGTTAGTACTTTGGCCCACTGCTGCCAAAAATCGGCATGGGGATAAAACAAGTAGTGGTGGAGACAGCGTCTCCCCGAGTAGAATACGAATCTGAAAGTCAGATTATTCAATTGGTAACAGTTTTGAGAAATTTCGGTCTTAAGATGAAATTCAGATTTGTGGGCCGATTTTAGTATTTGGGCCACTGCTGCCAAAAAATCCGGCATGGCGGGGATATAACCAAGTAGTGTGGAGACAGCGTCTCCGCCGAGTAGAATACCGGAATCTGAAATCAGATTATTCAATTGGTTAACAGTTTTTGAGAAATTTCGGTCTTAAGTTGAAATTCAGAATTTTGGGGCCCGATTTTTAAGTATTTGGGCCACTGTGCAAAAATCGGCATGGGGGGGATATACCAAAGTAGTGGTGGAGACAGCTCTCCCGAGTAGAATACGAATCTGAAATCAGATTATTCAATTGGTTAACATTTTGAAAATTTGTCGCGTCTTAAGTTGAAATTTCAGAATTTTGGGCCGTTTAGTATTTGGGCACTGTGCCAAAAATCGGCACATGGGGGGGATATACCAAGTAGTGCGTGGAGACAGCTCTCCCGAGTAGAATACGAAATCTGAAATCAGATTATTCAATTGGTTACACAAGTTTTGAGGAAATTTCGGTCTTTAAGTTGAAATTCAGATTTTGGGCCGATTTTAAGTATTTTGCGGCCACTGTGCCAAAAATCGGCATGGGGGGGTATAACAAGTAGTGGTGCGAGACTAGCTCTCCCGAGTAAGAATACGAAATCTGAAATCAGATTATTCAATGGTTAACAGTTTTTGAGAAATTTCGGATCTTAAGTTTGAAAATTCAGATTTTGGGCCGATTTTAGTATTTGGGCGCACTGTGCAAAAATCGGCAATGGGCGCGGATATAACAGTTAGTGGTAGGAGAACAGCTCTCCCCGATGTTAGAATACGAATCTGAAAATCAGAATTATTCAATTTTGGTTAACAGTTTTTGAGAAATTTCGGCCTTAAGTTGAAATTCAGATTTTAGGGCCGATTTTAGTAATTTGGGCCACCTGTGCCAAAAATCGGCATGGGGGGGACTATACCAAGTAGTGGTGGAGACAGCTCTCCCGGAGTAATACGAATCTGAAATCAGCATTATTCAATTGCGTTACACAGTTTTTGAGAAATTTCGGCCTTTAATTAAACAAAAAAACTTGACAATTCAGATTTTGGCCGATTGTTTAGTATTTTGGCTACTGTGCCAAAAATCGGCATGGGGGGGATATAACAAGTAGTGTGGAGACAGCTCTCCCCGAGTAGAATACGAATCTGAAATCAGTTATTCAATGGTTAACAGCTTTTTGAGAATTTCGGTCTTAAAGATTGAAATTCAGATTTTTGGGCCGATTTTAGTATTATTTGGCCATGTTGCCAAAAAATCGCATGGGGGGATTATACACAGTAGTGGTGGAGACAGCTCTCCCCGAGTAGAATACGAATGCTTGAAATCAGATTATTCAATTTGCGTTAACAGTTTTTTGCAGAAAATTTCGCGTCTTAGTTGAAATTCAGATTTTGGGGCCGATTTTAGTATTTGGGCCACTGTGCAACAATCGCATGGGGGGGATATTACCAAGTAGTTGGTGCGAGACAGCTCTCCCCGCTAGTAGAATACAGAATCTGAAATCAAGATTATTCAATTGGTTAACAGTTTTTGAGAAATTTCGGTCTTAAGTTGAAATTCAGATTTTGGGCCGATTTTAGTATTTGGGCCACTGTGCCAAAAATCGGCATGGGAGATGCATACACTGAATGTCCGTTTTAGTATTTGAAAATAAAGTAAGACAAATTATTTATAAATGCATTTGTATTTCAATTATTGTTGCATTACAAATGGATCTGCGGCCATTTAGCAAATTTACCAACATACATGTTTATGTAATGTATCACATCAGTTTTTTTCTATGATTTAATTTTTTAGATGATTTTGATTTAATATATACCGTGTTAGAAAATCAGTAATAATTAAAATTTTTTTTTAATTTCTATAAAATTAACTGTATTACATTTTATAAGGATTTACAAATCCGATGACTGAAAGTTTTAGCGTTAATATGAGATTTTCAAATACGAAAAAAAAATACTATTTTTGTGAATAAATATACATAAAATAATAAATAATTAATAAAAATAACAATTTGTTTTGATTCATATTTATTTATTTTATATTATATATATATAATCCAAAAATATTAATTTTTTTTTCGTATTTGAAAATCTTCATATTCAACGCAAAACTTTCAGTCATCGGATTGTAAATCCTTATAAATGTAATACAGTATTTTTATGAAAATTAAAAAAATTTAATTATTACTGTTTCTATATCTAATCATATTTCACACATCAAAAAATCAAAAAAATTAAATCATAGGAAAAACTATGTGATATCATTACATAAAATGTATGTTGTAAATGTTGTAAATGCGCAAATCCATTGTGATGCACACAATAATGAATACAAATGCCATTTAAAATAATTTGTCTTACTTTATATTTCAAACACAAACGGACATTCAGTGTATGCATCATCCCAATGCCGATTTTTGCAGCAGCTTGGCCGCAAATACTAAAAATCGGCCCAAAATCTGACATTTTCAACTTAAGGCCGAAATTTCTAACAAAACTGTTAAACCAATTGAATAATCTGATTTGCAGATTCGTATTCTACTTCGGGGAGAGCTGTCTCACCACTACTGGTATATCCCCCCCATGCCGATTTTTGGCCACAGTAGGCTCGCAAATTATCTAAAATCGGCCCATAAATCTGAATTTCAACTTAAGACGCGAAATTTCTCAAAAACTTGTTAACCAATTGATTAATCTGATTTCAGATTTTCGTTATTCTACTCGGGAGAGCCTGTACTCACACTACTTGGTATATCCCGCCCCATGCCCGATTTTTGGCCACAGTGGCCGCAAAATACTAAAATCGCCCAAAAATCTTGAATTTATCTTACAGACCCCGAAATTCTCAAAAAACGTGTTAACAATTAATAATCTGATTTTCAGATTCGTATTCCTACTCGGGGAGAGCTGTCATCGCACCACTAACTTGTTATATCCCCCCCATTGCGATTTTTGGCACAGTAGCCCAAATACTAAATCGCGCCAAAACTCTGAATTTCAACTTAAGGCCGAATTTCTCAAAAACTGTTAACGCAATTGAATAATCTGCATTTCAGATCGTATTTCTACTCGGGGAGAGCCTGTCTCCACCACTATTGGTATATCCCCCATTAGCCGCATTCTTGGCCAGTGCCCAAATACTAAATCGCGCCCAAATCTGAATTTTCAACTTAAAGGCCGAAATTTCTCAAAAACTTGTTAACATTGAATAATTCTATTTTCAGATTCGTATTCTACTCGGGAGAGCTGTCTCACACTACTTGTTATATCCCCCGCCCATGCCGATTTTTGGACAGTGGCCCAAATACTAAAATCGGCCCAAAATCTGAATTTCAACTTAAGACCGAAATTTCTCAAAGAACTGTTAACCAATTTTGAATAATCTGATTTTCAGCTCGTATTCTACTCGGGGAGAGCTGTCCTCCACCACTACTTGCTTATATCCCCCCCATGCCGATTTTTGCGGCACAGTTGGCGCCAACTACTAAAATCAGGCCCAAAATCTGAATTTCAACTTAGACCGAAAGTTTCTCCAAAATAACTGTTAAGCCAATTGAATAATCTGATTTCAGATTCGTATTCTACTCGGGGAGAGCTGTCTCCACCACTACTTGGTATATCCCCCCCATGCCGATTTTTGCAGCAGTGGGCCGCAAATTAAACTTAAAATCGCCCAAATCTGAATTTCAACTTTAGGGGAGACCGAAATTTTCTCAAAAAACTGTAACCAATTGAATAATCTGATTTCAGATTCGTATTCTACTCGCGGAGAGCTGTCTCCACCACTACTTGGTATATCCCTGTCTCTTATGCCGATTTTTGGCACAAGTGGCCCAAATACTAAAATCGACCCAAAATCTGATTTCAAACTTAAGACCGAAATTTCTCAAAAACTGTAAACCAATTGAATAATCTGATTTCCAGATATCGTAAATTCTACTCGGGAAGCTTGTCTCCACCACTACTTGGTAATCCCCCCATTGCCGGATTTTTGCACAGTGGCCCAAATACATAAAATCGGCCCAAAAATTAGAAATTTCATTCTAAGACCGAAATTTCTCAAAAAACTGTTTAACCAAATTGAATAATCTTGATTTCAGATTCGTATTCTACTCGGGAGAGGCTGTCTCCACCACTAACTTGTTTATCCCCCCATGCCGATTTTTTGGCACAGTGGCCCAAAATACTAAAATCGCCCAAAATCTGAATTCAACTTAAGACCGAATTTCTCAAAACTGTTAACCAATTGAATAATGCTGATTTCAGATTCGTATTCTACTGCGGGGATGAGCTGTCTCCACCACACTTGTTATATCCCCCCTCAGGCCGATTTTTGGCACAGTGGCCCAAAATAACTAAAATCGGCCCAAATCTGAATTTCAACTTAAGACGGAATTTCTCAAAAACTGTTAACAATTGATAATCTGAATTTCAGATTCGTATTATACTCGGGGACAGCTGTCTCCACACTACTTGGTAATCCCCCCCATGCGAATTTTTTGGCCACAGTGGCCAAATACTAAATCGGCCCAAATCTGAATTTCAAAGCTTAAGCTCGAAATTTCTCAAAAACTGTTAACCAATTGAAATAATTCTGATTTCTAGATTCGTATTCTACTCGGGAGGCTGTCCTCCACCACTACTTGGTAGTAATCCCCCCATAGCGATTTTTGCCACAGTGCCCAAATTACAAATCGCGCCCAAAATGCTGACTTTCAACTTTAAGACCGAAATTTCTCAAAAACTGTTAACCAATTGAATAATCTGATTTCAGATTCGGTATTCTACTCGCGGGAGAGCTGTCTCCACCACTACTTGGTATATCCGCCCCATGCCCGATTTTTGGCACAGGTGGCCAAATACTACAATCGGCCCAAAATCTGATTCACTTAAGACCGAAATTTCTCAAAAAAGTGTTAACCAATTTGAATAATCAAATGATTTCAGATTCGCTATTCTACTCGGGAGAGCTGTCTCCACATCTACTTGGCTATACCCCCCCATTGCCGCATTTTTGGCACAGTGACCTAAATTTCTAAATTTTTTAGCTTTACAGTTTTATAGTCGCAATTTTCCGTGACTATTGTGGGATTTTCAATAAATTTTGTATTTTTCCAGCACTTTATAACATATTTCTATTAAATTGCTTACGCTTCGCTTACCTCAGGATGTTTCGCGCATTAAAAATTAATAATTTTATTTAATATTCATTTTTCCTTCCTAGCGTAATTGAGCTTGTCAATTATTTTAGAACTGAACTTTCTACAAATTGAACATAGCTCGGTTTTTTGTCTCCGCTTAAGATAAAGTTAACTTTAACTTGCAGGACCATAAAATTATGGTCCAACTAACTCTGAGAGAGAAGAAATTGACAACAGCACACTTCTTCTCCGTGATAATAAGACAGCTATAGAATGATGGTCCGTATAACTCTTGCGGAGAGGAATGGGACAATGACCATAGATATAATCGAGCATCTGATATTAAAGACAATTTTGGTAAAAATCGTAGCGTAAGAAATCATGATCTGTCTAAAGATTGGGAAGAGAAATGTGGCAATGGCAATAAATATGCTGGAATCTCGGATAATAAAAATAGCTTCGATAACAGTCCTAGTTTGCGAAATGATAACCCAAATAACTCTTGGAGAGAAGAGTTTAGCAATGCCAATAGATTTTGTGAGAGTCTGGATAATAAAGGTAACTATGGAGGTAGCTTAAGTAATGATGTTGAAACTAACTCTTGGAGAGAGGAATATAGTAACCACAGTGATAAGAGATATCATGGTAAGAGTGCAAATTCTACCTATGAAAAATTCGATAATGAGAAATCTTCACAAAAACGACCCAGAGAAACATCTCTCCAATAATCCTATGGTTGACCAGAATGATCAAATGTACAAAAGAAGGCATGCTAGTATTGCAAATGAATATAATACCATACACACATACTCAGACATTAATCCAACTTTCCAAAATGACACATGCACTAAAGACGATTGGAATTCGCAAACTTATTTATCAGACAACGATGATGATGATGTGTGCGATTATAATAACTATGCTGATGACAGTAATGATTTGTCGTTGTCTAACGAACGTGGAAATATTCCAAAACCTAAAGCAAATCCAAATGATCTCAAATATAATCCGCTAAACTGGAATAGAATTGTAATAGAAAGGCGGGATATAGGCAATCGACCTTTGAGTAATAAATTACTAGAAAGACTTAATTCCAAAAATTCTTCCTTATTGCTGACCTACCAAAAGGGACCAATAAAACCTAATCCCCGTAATTATTGGAAAAAATGGTGGACAAAATATGTATATATTGAAAACTCCATAGATAAAATCAATGAAAATGATCCTGACATTCAGAATCATATCTATGTAAAGACAAGAAAGCTAACGAAAACTATTCTACAACTTGGAGGGCGAATGAGAAAAATGATGACCACAGTTACAGAGGAAAATTTTGAACATAAAAGTTTTTATGAATTTTTCAAATTTCGTATATTATTGAGAAGTACGTATTTAAATTGTCACCGTAGTTTGCGTACAAAAGAACTACAAAATCTTGTAAAAGTTCTTCATATGACCCAATAATCGTATACCATTAGCATTAATGTTGCAAAGTGTTATCGATAAATGGCATAGGTGTATGGAAATCATAAAAGACTTTGAGTCGGCAAAAATCTCGTTAACGGAATTGGTTGCAGATGCATATACCCTTAAGATGGATAAATTGTTTAATTACATAACATATGCATGTATAAAGGAGCTGCAGGTAAGTTTTTAGTGATTATGTATTTTTTTTTATATACGTCTCGCTCAATTTTTGATAGGAAAATAGTTAGGAATGCTTTGGATGTGGTATACGTCGATAAAGCGGTGTTGTATTTTAGTTTAGGTTAGGCGTAGTGGCAGCCTGTTATTTCTGTCAGGTTAGGTTAGGTTATGGAGGATGACACTAATCCGAACTAGCGGATTTTTGTCCACTTAGACCATAGTTGGTCCATTGCGGTTCCTCAAACTTCTTTCCATCTTCCTCTTCGTGTCTGTCTCGCTCCGGCCGGAATGAGTCCATTCTATGATAGGTCCTCCACCCCGATGCCTTGATGAAGGCGAGAATACTCCTCAGGCTGCATTCTCGCAAGTCGGTCATAGTCTGAAAGAAATAAGAGCCCAGTATCTTGTTTCTTCTGAAAGATAGTGCTGGACACTGGCACAGGAAGTGAAATGAATCTTCCGTAGCCTCGGGGTCCAGACACCACCTACAATATCATCATTCGCTAGACCGATCCTTACCATGTGTTTTCCCAGAGTGTTGTGTCCTGTTATGATGCCTATTATCGACCTCACATCCTCTCTTTGCAATGACATCAGGATTTCAGAG
>PGFW01000491.1:0-12684 GCA_003123925.1 Haematobia irritans
AAATTTTCTAAAATTAACCGAAAGTTCTCTTCCTGGAGGGTTCACTGTTTTTTTCAGTGTGGAATTTCAAAAGAAAAAGTTTAGCTAATGTAGAAATTCAAAAAGTATTCATAATGTAAATATAAGCAAATATATGAAATAAATAGTAATTAAATTAAAACAAAAATATATGACGCGGAAGGTTAACACAACTAGTATGTATTAGCATTACGTTCGCTACCCTTTTTAAATGCTTCTGGTTGAATGGGCATTTTCAATGTTCGACATAGTTAAGAACAATTTAAGAAATCATATGATCACACCAACAAATGAATGCATTTGAAGAGTTAAGTAATCCTTAAATGTTGGATGTAATAATTTTACACCTTCAAGTGAAATGATTAAATTATTTACTTCGAAAAATGTGTACACTGCAAATGCAGAAGTTTTAGAAATGTTGAACTCCTTTGGCGAATAATGTACACGTAAAGAAAAAAAAACGTTTGGAAAACGTGTACCGCGAAAACGTTTTTTTTTTAGAGTTTTTTTGAATTGTTCGAAAAATTTTAAACTTGTTATCACCAAAAAAAGTGTTTGTTACCAAAAATTTTATATTTTTTATTAATAAAAAAATATATTTTTGACCAACACTATGCTATATAGATATAACTTAATATGGTTGGCATGATAAGTCCCCGGTCGGACACATAGATGGCGTCGCTAGTATTAAATGCATATTATTTTTATATAGTACCAACCTTCAAATGATTCGTGTCAAAATTTGACGTCTGTAAGTCAATTAGTTTGTGAGATAGAGCGTCTTTTGTGAAGCAACTTTTGTTATTGTGAAAAAAATGGAAAAAATGAATTTCGTGTTTTGATAAAATACTGTTTTCTGAAAGGGAAAAAATACGGTGGAAGCAAAAACTTGGCTTGATAATGAGTTTCCGGACTCTGCCCCAGGGAAATCAACAATAATTGATTGGTATGCAAAATTCAAGCGTGGTAATGAGACGGAGACGGTGAAACGCCAGTGGAGAGGACGAAAAACATCAAAAAAATCCACAAAAATGATTTTGAATGACCAAAATGAAGTTGATCGAGTAGCAGAGGCCTTAAAGATAATCATGGAATGTGTTTGGTCATATCATTCATCAATATTTGATATGACGGAAGCTCTGTGCAAAATGGGTGCCGCGCGAGCTCACATTTGACCAAAAACACAAACGTGTTGATGATTCGAGCGGTGGTTTGCAGCTGTTAACGTTCGTAATACACCCGAGTTTTTCCTCGATATGCTGAACACGGATGAAACATGGCTCATCATACACTCCTGGATCCAATCGAGCAGTCGCTGAGTGGACAGCGACCGGTGAACCGTCTCCGAAGCGTGGAAGACTCAAAAGTCGCGCTGGCAAAGTAATGGTCTCTGTTTTTTGGGATGGCGCATGGAATAATTTTTATCGATTATCTTTGAGATAGGGAAAACCATCAACAAGTGACTATATTTGGCGTTATTGAGCTGTTGAAGTGAATCGCGGCATAAACGGCCCATATGAAGAAGAAAAAAGTGTTGTTCCACCAAGAAACGCCACGTACACAAGTTAATTGAAACGATGCAAAAATTCATGAATTGGGCTTCCGAATTGCATTCCCCACCGCACCGTATTCTTCCAGATCTGCCCCAGCGAACTTTTTCTTGTCTCAGACCTCAAAAGGATCTCGCAGGGAAAAAATATTGGCTGCAATGAAGAGGTGATCGCCGAAACTGAGGCCTATTTTGAGGCAAAACGAAGGAGTACTACCAAAATAGTCGTATCAAAAAATGAAGGTCGTTATAATGCGTTGTATCGCTCTTGAAAGGGAACTATATGTAATAAAAGAATTTTGACAAAAAAATAATGTGTTTTTCTTGTTAGTGACCAGGGACTATCAGCCAACATGTTTATCTATTGATGACAATAACACTACTAAGCTAAATAGATTAGTGTGGCCTTGGCTATAAACAAATTGCATGGTCCGCTGCTCGGATTCTCCGTCCAGCGAAAGGTAAAATTAAAAAAAAAAAAAAGATATATAAAAATCGAATAAATTCTAGACATTTTTGTATTACAGAAAAGGTCTAAAGAACTAAAAAACCTCGTGGAAGTGTATTTCTCACTGTGTGGGAAAATGCAATTAGCCAGAAAAGATTGTTTTTTGAGTTTAAGTCTTTATGAAAATTGCTTTTTACATCCTGCGAAAAGAAATAAACGTTTATCACAAATAAGTTTTATACTTTTCTTCCAAAATAAACTCCATTACAGCGAAAAGCAAATGAGAAAAGAACTTTGTTTTCTAAAAATTTCTTTGGGAAGGAAAGAATTATTTTTTGCGTGGTAATATATTCAACTCGTAAAGCAATTTTAAAGAAGAATTATTATTTTCAAACGACATTTGGTTCGTTAATCATGCTACACTCACACGTTGCCAGCACTCATCGTGAACACAACCTTAAGTGTATTTTCATAATTTTATTAAATGATTATAAATAAATAATTTTCCTCCTTAAGAAGGAGCGGAGCAAAATTTTTTCTCGGAAGCGCTCCGGTATCCCCTGATTAAGAATCATGAAGGTCGAAATAATAAAATTTTGACACAATTTTCTATAGAAATAAAATTTTGACACAATTTTCTAATAGAAATAAAATTTTGCCAAAGAAAAAAATTGAAATCAAACAACAATAATTATTTGAACAAAATTTTCTATAGAAATAAATTTCGACAAGAAAATAAAAATTGGAGCCAGAATTTATATAAAAATAAAAATTCTAACAAAAATTTTTCTATAGAAAATAAAATTTTGACAATAATTTTCTTATAAAAATAAAATTTTGAACACAATTTTCTATAGAAATAAAATTTTGATAAAATTTCGTATAGAGAATAACATTGCATTTTTTAAAAGAATATTTAATTTTCGTGACACACGCTCACAGCAGCGACATTGAGTTGCGTTAATCAATGCACAACTCAACGCCGTTGCAGCATCACTCGTGACAGCACCTCTAGTTATTTCATAAGTTTTATTATGATATAATAAATAATTTCTCTAAGAAGGAGCGGAGCAAATTTTTTTCTCGAGAGCGCTGCGCGGATCCGCTGATAAAATTTCCCTGAAGTCGAAAATAAAATTTTTGACACAGATTTTCTATAGAAAATAAAAATTTGACAAGCAATTTTCTATTAGAAATAAAATTTTGCCAAAAAAAAATTGAAATCAAAAACAACAATAATAATTTGACAAAATTTTCTATAGATATAAAATTCTCTTGTATAGAAATAAAATTTGACACGAATTTCTCTAATAGGTAAAATAAAATTTGAACAAAATTCTATAGAAATAAAATTTTGACAATAATTTTCTATTTGACATATAGAAGATAAAATTTTTAAAAAATATTTTCTATAGAAATAAATTTTGACTAAAATATTTTGTCAAAAACGAACATAATTTGACAAAATTTTCTAAGAAATAAAATTTTGGCAAAATTGTTCTATAGAAATAAATATTTTGAACAAATTTCAGAAAAAAATGCAAAATTTTCTACATTTTTAATTTAAGAAACTAATTGATGCAACAATTTTCTATAGAATTAAAATTTTGACAAAAATTTATCTATAAGCAATAAAAATTTTGAAAAATTTCATAAATTAATACTAATAAGTATAGAAATAAATTTGACAAAATTGAATAGAAATTGTGAAGAATTTTATATAGAAATAAAATTTGACAAAATTTTCTACAGATAATAAAAATGATTGACAAATATATTTCCATAAAATAAAATTTGACAAAATTTTCATATAGGAATAAAATGTTGACAGAATTTTAAATAGAAATATTATTTGACAAAATTTCTAAATAGAAATGTTCCAAAGTGTTGAAAAAGATTGTTTGGACTTTGGAGTGGCAACCGTGAATGGGAATACAAATCATGAAGAATAGACTTGAAAATGTTTGCTTTCGATATGGGGGAGAAAGTTACAAAATTCCTAACCAACATGTTTCAATATATCTGATGTTAATTGCACCATAAACGCATGTGTTTGAGATAAGAATTATTCTTTGTCGAACTAATGAGACAAAAGCATGGTGCTACAAATACCGACAAAACACATTTCTATTATACAAATAATAGAATCTTGAGATTATTACAGCGTCGGGAAATCATTAAGATCATTAGCTTTTTATTTTAATTAAATGAAAACGATCCAAAAATGTTTAAACAAATTGCTTTTAAATAACAAAAAGTTTGAACTTTTTTCCCTCTCATTTTCTTTGTTTTCCTTTAACATAGGAGATCGCTTATTCGACTACAGTTTAAAAAATTTTCGTTAAAATAACTTATCAGACACATTTCTCAATAAAAGTCACATAAATTTGTAAAACATTTGTAGTTCAACTTTAACTCCTAAATCCATTGATTTTCGACTCCATCTCCGTCCTCATTTCCAATTTTTATTACAACACTATACTTCTGCCTGCTCTAGTGAAAAATTGAAGCAGAATATATGGAAATGTTAGAATGGCTTTTTAATCGATCTTCCTCCTCCCCAACCACACCATGTAAAACTTGTTACATTAACACTTGGGAAATGGAAAATGGGAAAAATGTATGTGAGGAGTGTAGGAATAATAAAATTAAACCTACCTAATGACGCATCTCTTGGCCTGTACACAAACTTTGTCTGGCCCTTCCAAAAACTCATTCTTTAGCTGACTAGTCCCCTAGCCAATTCCTTCCATACTGCATAAATATATAACTGCCAGAGAATTTCCGTTTGGCATTAGCCCATACATTCGATTCCAAGTGGAGCAATTCTCGTAAATATGTAAATGTATGGAATTCATATGGTATGGGTGATTGGTATGGTTTGTCCTTGTTAATATCCAGTAAACCAAGGGTAGGTGGCTACAGTATGTTTCGTAAATCAATTTTGGGCTGGTCAGTTTTTATTTTAAAAGAACGATATGAATAATTCTTAGAATAACTAATATCGTCATTAATAGATGTGAGGTAGTTAACAGCCTTTTCCATATAACTCGTTCATAGATAAGATGCAAAAACCAGAAATGTTTGTTTTTAGATCCATTAAACATTATGATATTCCAATATACAGGTGTCCGTATATATGCAACAAGTTTCCAGGTTTTTATCAATTCTAATCAGACACCTTAAGCTCATAGCGCGCACGCACTGGAAAATCTGAGACTGAAAAATTTTCTATAAGAAATAAATTTTTGAACAAACATTTTCTTGAAGCAAATCAAATTTTGACAAAATTTTCCGAAGAATAAAAATTTTGACAACATTTTCCTATAGAAATACAATTTTGACGAAAAAATTTTCTATAGAAATAAATTTTGACCAAATGGAAATATCAATTTTGAAAAAATTTTCCTACTAAGTTTTCCATAGAAAGTAAAAATTTGACAAAATTTTCTCATAGAATATAAAAATTTTTGATAAAAAATTTTTCTAGTAGAAAATACATTTTGGATCAAAATTTCTATAGAAATGAAAATTTTCACAGAGAATTTTCTAATAGAAATAAAATTTTGACAAAATTTTCTATAGAAAATAAAAATGTTCACAAACATTTTTATAGAAATAAAATATTGACAAAATTTCTATAGAAAATAAAAATTTTGACAAAAATTTTTCTATAGAAATGAAATTTTGACATAAAGAATCTTCTATAGAAATTAATATTTTGACATAAATTTTTCTATATGAAATAGAAATTTATGACAATTTTTTATAGAAATTAAAATTTTTACAAAATTTTCATAAGAATAAATTTGACAAAAAATTTTCTATAGAAATAAATTTTTGACAAAATTTTCTAATAGAAATAAAATGTTGACAAAATTTTCTATAGAAATTAAAATTTGAAACAAAATTTTCTATAGAATATAAAATTGTTGAACAAAAAGTTTCCTATAGAATAAAATTTTTACTAAATTTCTAATAGATATAAATTTTTACAAATTTCTAGTAGAAATAAATGTTGACAAAAAAATTTCTATTAGAAATAAAATGTTGACAAAAGTTTCTATAGAAATAAAATTTTTGACAAAATTTTCTATATGATTTTAAATTGTTATAAAATTTCAAAAAAAAAAAAAAAGTTCCAATAGAAATAAAATTTTGACAAAAATTTTCTATAGGAAATAAAATTTTGCGGAAATTTTGCTGATAGAAATAAAAATTTGGAAACAAAAATTTATATAAATAAAAATTTTGACTAAAATTTTCTATAGAAAAAAAATTTTGAGCAAAAGATTATTCTTTAGAAATAAAAATTTGGACAAAATTTTTTATATAAAGTATAATTTTGACAAAAATTTTCAAATAAAAATAAAATCTTGACAAAATTTTCTATAGAAAGTAAATTTTGACAAAATTTTCTGAAAGAATAAATGTTGCACAAAATTTTTCTGAGTAATTAAAATTTTTGAATCAAACATTTTCTATAGAAATACAATTTTGACCAAAAATTTCTATAGAAATAAAATTTGACTAAAATGGAAATACAATTTTGAAAAATTTTCTATAATTTTCCATAAGAAGTAAAATTTTGACAAATTTTCTCTAAAAGTAAAATTTTGATAAAATTTTGCATAGAAATAAATTTTGGACAAATTTTCTATAGAAACATGAAATTTTTCACAAGAATTTTTCTAATAGAAATAAAAAGTTTTTGACAAATTATTCTATAGAAATAAAATTTTGACAAAATTTTCTTATAGAAAATAAAATTTTACAAAATTTTTCTAATAGAAATAAAATTTTGACAAAAATTTTCTAATAGAATAAAATTTGACAAAATTTTCTATAGAAAATAAAATTTTGACAATTTTTCTATAGAAATAAAATGTGACGAAATTTTCTATAGAAAAAAATTTTTGACAAAATTTTCTGATAGAAATAAAATTGTTTACAAAAATTTCTATAAGATATAAATTGACAAATTTCCTAATAGATATAAAATTTTTACAAAATTTTCTATAGATATAAAATTTTTACAAAATTTTCTATAGATATAAAATTTTTACAGAATTTTCTATAGAAATAAAATGTTGACAAAATTTTCTATAGATTTTAATTCTTATAAAATTTCACAAAAAAAAAGGTTTCCATAGAAATAAAATTTTGACAAAATTTTCTATAGAAATATAATTTTGATAAATTTTCTATAGAAATAAAATTCTTGACAAAATTTTCTATAGAAATAAAATTTTGACAAAATTTTCTATAGAAATAAAATTTTGACAAAAATTTCTATAGAAATAAAATTTTGACAAAATTTTCTATAGAAATAAAATTTGACAAAATTTTCTATAGAAATAAAATTTTTTGACAAAATTTTTCTATAAGAAATAAAATTTTGCAAAATTTTCTATAGAGAATAAAATTTGACAAAATTTTCTATAGAAATAAAATTTTGACAAAATTTTCTATAGAAATAAAATTTTGACAAAATTTTCTATAGAAATAAAATTTTGACAAAATTTTCTATAGAAATAAAATTTAACCAAAAATTTTCTATAGAAATAAAAATTTTCAAAATTTTCTATAGAAATAAAATTTTGGACAAAATTTTCTATAGATAATAAAATTTGACAAAAATTTGCATAATAGAAATTAGAAATTTTTCTATAGAAATAAAATTTGCACTAAATTAAGTAATTCTAATTATTGAAATAAATGTTCACAAAAATTTTCTATGATAATTTGACAACAATTTATCTATGACAATAAAATCTTGACAAAATTTTCTATAGAAATAAAATTTGACAAAACTTTCTATAGAAATAAAATTTTTACAAAATTTTCTATAGAAATAAAATTTTGACAAAATTTTCTATAAAATTAAAATTTTGACAACATTTTTCTAATTTAAAATAAAAATTTTGAACAAATATTCTCCATAGATTTTATTGCTTATAAAAATTTCAACAAAAAATTCTTTAGCAATAAAATTTTCCCAATAAAAATCAAAATTTTCAAAAGTATGTTTTGTTTGGTATGTTTTTTTGGTTAAATTTTCTGCAAATTCGGAAAATTTGTTTCGGTGCAGATTATTTTTTTTTTTTCTAACAGTGTATGCCCTAAGATGAAAACATTAATATGTTGTTGATCAATACAAGAGAATATTTTCTTTGGACCAATCCTGAAATTATATAAGTGCTTGAAAGCAAAAATGTGTTTGGGGCATATGTACAGAAAGCGATTTTTTTTGAGGGTGTAGTCATAATAATGCACATTGGACTAATATTTCCGTAAATCAGAAACACCTAGGAATTTTAATAAAAACAAAACTTTTTAAGTTGATCTTGTCACCAACTGTTCCTGGGGCCCAAATAATTTTATTTGACGCGACTGTGTACAATTATCGACGCCTTATGTAGCTTATACGACCGGTCACCATTTATTATTGTTTTCAGTGATTTTTTCTTTTGTTTTCCTTTTACAACAACCAATCAAATTATACTTGCACCATATTGAACAAAAAGTTGGAGTTGTAATTTTCTCTGTCAATATTCATTAGGTATATTCGTGCTCCTCACGGCACAAAAAACAAAAGCAGATGCCGCTGTAGTGATAGGGGAGTAGACGATGGTTATCAGAAAGTTGGCAGAAAACATGTTGAGTCATAACTCTCGGGAGACAAGGGATATGCAGAAATTGCAAACAAAATTTGCAATATATTAAGAATTTTTATATATTTTTTACGAATTTAATGTCTACACGCAAAACAAATTGTAGTTTGAATTGGTAATACAACGAGTTAAGAATTGAGCAAAGCCTTAGAAGTCTTAAATGGTCATTTCCCCAAGGTGTCATGTTTATTTGCTGCCCCCCCTAATTAAAAGTATTTAACCCCGAAAAATGATCCGTAAAAAATTTAATATAAAAAAGTTATATTTTTCCCAAATGGAATGTGTTTAATTAAATGTTTGATTTATACACATTCATTTTAAAAAATTAATTTAATCCTAAAAACAAAACGTCTTTCTGCGAGAAAAACTCATAAAATTAATATTGTGATATGTTGTGTGCTTCGAGACCTCATTAAAGTCTTTTAATTAATGAAGCTCTTTGTAGAAAGTCATTTTCCTTTTGAAAAGGGTTGGAAGTCTTCTATTAATCAGAAATTTGTCACACAAGTTTGAGAAAAAAATCTCTTTAATTAATTTCAAATAACATCATCTACCGCTAACACAATAGAAAACTCGTAATTTTCTTTGTTGAAAAATAACTAACTGAGGCCCACTTGATATTTAAATAAGAAAAGTGGTAATTAAAGGGCCTTACTCTGAATGGTCTATAACTGAAAACCATTTAATTTAATAATAACATAATTTAATTTTATGGAAAATTGGAATCAAATTTAGTTACTTAATTACTCAATTGAATCTGAAATAAAAAAAGTTCAATTTCATACACGCCAAAAAATTTCTTTTCCTACCAACGACAATTTTAGCTCAAAACGAAACATTGCTTGCCCCATTCAAACAAAAGTGAACCCTTTAAATATGCGACTAAAGCAAAATTTAATTCTATTTAAGTTTCGTTTGAATTCTTTTATGTTTTCAATAAAGTTTCCTTCAATTTTTTAATAATATTTTTGCGTATGTTAGTTAAAATGAACTAACAAAAGGGGAAATTATATATAACAAAATGAAGTGGCAAAAATCCCAAATTCGTGTCTGCCCACAAAATAATTCAGAAATTTCTTAAAATTTGTAAAATTTTACCAATAATTCATTCTATAACTTGAACTCCAATTTTTTTTCCTTCATACACATAAAAAATATATCACCAAAATATTCCAATTAAAAATTGTAATTGAGTTTAATGTTTTTTTTCAATTAATAAATTAATTGATAACAATTAACTTTTTTTCAATAGAAACATTAAAGTTAATTAAGTCAATGATTGAAAATTTTAAAATTTTTAATTTAAAAAAATTAATTGAGATTACCAATTAACGTCTTAATCAAATTCGAATATACTAATCAGCTAAAAAGTGATGAAATCATTATCTTAATCCAAATAAAAACATCTAAAGCCAATTCAGAAAGTAATTGAAATAGTACCTTTTAAATAAAAAATTAATGTGCGTTTGGGCATTCAAAAAAATCAATTAAATTTTTTAAGTTGAATCAAATAAAAAATTAATTGAAAATTGGCTAATGACATCAATTAAATTTATTTTAATGCAAGAATTTTTTTTCTCCTGCCCAATTAAAACTGTGAATGAATATCTATCATTTTTCGTGATTGAAGACATTTCAATAAAAAAATTAATTGGATCAATTAATTTCGTGATTGAATCAGAATTTTTTTTTTTGTGTATACTAAAATTTTTTCTTTAACAAGTGAAAAAAATGAATAACGTCTAAAAAGTTTTCTTAGATTTGTCAAAAAATATTTACTTATTATTGTGAAACCGGCGGTAAAAGATTCTGGCATTTGTGATACAGTTTAGTTAAAACTATTAAAAACTATAGTTATACTAGAAAGGCGAGAAGGAACGAACTTGTATTAGCGTGATATAGAGACCTTCTAGCATAAAGAATACGGCTAGATTACCGAAAAGCTTCTGTCGTAACAGCAAAAATTTACTGGATTTTGCAGAGGACAGATGGGAACTGGACCGAATCTCCTCGAAGGAAGACATAAGAACCTCCTATTGGCACTAATAAAAAAAAATTGCGTTCCGTAATCGTGAACGACGGTGACAAAAATGAAACGGAAAACGTTGACAAAAAATAAAAGGAAGTTCACGATGGGCGTTTCACGATTTCAATTAACGGGGCAGCTCCGCATTCGTTTTTCTTTGGCCATGAAAATTCTTTAAAATAGTCCTTAAGACGGTTGTTATGTGCAACTCCGCCGGTGTGCAAAGGCTAAGGCGACTTTTAAACGCGTGTTCGCGTGCAAAACGACCACGGGTTCGAGTTACGGTAGCCGCGGAAATCTTTTTTTAATTTTGTTATTTAAATTCGTAAGCGATACGCTTTTGCAGATCGTGAAAAGCTGGTTGTTGTGTTTGACAACAGCCATTTTTTTGTGTCATTTTAACGGTTGTCAGAATGACCCCATAAGTTCTCAGTTTGACAACAAATGTGTGTTTGATTCACATTTCATGATCACGGATCGTTTTGAATGACCATCCGTTCATGAATTTTTTTTCTATGGCGTGGAACACACTTTTCCCAGGATCAACGGCCCTATGTGGTTTCAAAGACCACGTAGGAAGCAAATGGGGGAAATCTCCAAGGATTGTCACAAGGGATAGCATCAGATAGCGCCTGAATAAGTTTAGGTCCCTAACAAATCTCCAGGCTGGACGCGGAATCTACCCCATGTAGGTTGCGTCGAAGGACGAAATCATCCTATGTGTCTCGGTATAATAGAATTATTCTCGGCTTCTTTGATGTATGGGTTAAAATCCCACATGACATTGGCAAAGAGTTAGGGTGATGCTTAATTCAGGTAGCATCAGTGCATTGGAACGTGCTAAGACTTCAGACCAATTAGCTTGAAAGTCCTTTTCTTGCTAAAGACATTAGAAGGATTTTGATAACCCAAAATCATGAACAACTGAACGGAAAACTGTCGAACCTGCCAACATGCGCAACAGAATCTGTGATTCAGCGCTAGACCTGTAGTGCATCATAAGAGAGATCTGTGACACACAAAGGAACAAAAATCACTGACTGATTTCTTGATATTGAAGGGCCTGTAAATAATACAAGAATTGAGCAGGTTTACATGCAGCTAGAGAGAATAATTTAAGTCATCTCATACGACTGGATTGAAGGGGATGCTGCTTCAAATAGAAATCATGGAAATCAGTACTGAAAAACTCTTACAGGAATGCGACTACGAACAAGAGGACTAACCCCAAGGGAGTGTGATATCGCCCGTTACTAGGTATACTCGCAGTCGATGAAGATTCTTACTCCTCTTCACGCAAGGGATAAAGGTAAGTGCATATGCGGGCGATATTGCTGTAATGGTTGTAAGGAAAGTTTTCTGGACACTTAACTAAATCCTCAGATATAAATGAGTGAGGCTTTGCAGGTTATATCCCGACTGGCAAGGACTGCGGTTTGGGTGTTAACCCAAAGAAAAACGGAGCTAGTGCTCCTTCACTAGAGCAAGGAAATACCACGGGTATAGGACCCACTAATTTTCAAGGGAACGAGATTGGGAGTCTCTCCAAATCGGCAAGTACTTGGGAGTTATCTTGGACTCCAGACTGAACTGGTTGGAAAATACTGCACTCCGCCAAAAGAAGGCCTATGCGTGCCAAAAAACTGGTCGGGGAACGCTTTGGGGGATGAAGCCGTCCTTATTCCATGCGGCTTTTACAGCAGTTTTAAGACCATTAGTTCACCTATGGCTCCACGTCTGGTGAACCCGAATTACGAGACATCGGAACCTAATAGATAAATTCTGCGAAGGATAAACAAGAAGAGGCTCCTCATTGACATGACTGGTGCGATTGAGGAATCACGGGACGACCACTGCAAGTTCCAGAGGTGGTTTTAATGGAATTTGCTGGCTTATTGGTTACACATTAGAAGACAGGCGAGGTGTTGGTACTATGAGACTGAAGAACTTCTTACTCGGAATTAAGGCC
>PGFW01000497.1:6437-21029 GCA_003123925.1 Haematobia irritans
TCTATGTACATAAGATGTGTGTAGAGCAGAAGCGAGGACCAAGTAACAATTGGAAGAGCTAACGCAACAGTCAATCGCCTCGAATCATCACATTCCAGTTATAACAACCCAAGAAACGTTTATGATCAATTGATATTTTAAGGGTGCCACTGTGGTGCAATGGTTAGCATGGAAGCCTTGCATACACAAGGTCGTGGGTTCGATTCCTGCTGCGACCGAACACCAAAAAGTTTTCTCGGTGGATTATCCCACCTCAGATAACGCTGGTGACATTTCTGAGGGTTTCAAAGCTTCTCTTAAGTGGTTTCACTGTAATGTGGAACGCCGTTCGTGCTCGCTATAAAAAGGAGGTGTCTGTCATTGAGCTTAACATGGAATCGGGCAGCACTCAGTGATAGAGAAAGTTCACCATGTATCACAATGGACTGAATAGTCTAAGTAAGCCTGATACATCGCTGCACTCTAACCACCATGGTACATAAAGTACGGTTCAAAAGTACACTGAAAAAAAGTATGCTCGGTTCCAAAGATTTTTGTCTTTACTTTAACAATTTTGGTATTGATTCGGAGCCAAAGAAGTGGAGAAATCATGTAAGGATACTTTTAAGATGCAATTTTCTTTTAAATTTGGGTTTTGTGTACTTGACTCTAGGAAGCAAATTTTATTTATTTATTTTATTTATTTACAAAATTAGACTTATAGTATAATATAAGAATAATATTACAATAGTAGCATTGGGTACAGAGGCCATCAGCTAAAGCAAATTTTTTTTAGCTTTTTTTCTTTCATATTTGTTTTTTGTTTTTTTTTTTTTTAAAGCAAATTTAATTTTTGCTTTTTAGCTTTTTTTCTTCATATGCCATCAAAGTCCCTTAAAAACGAGTTAACGAAAACTTTATTTTCCACATTCAGATTCGACTTCCGGTAGAATTTACGCTATGTTTCAAGTAAAAACGTCAATAAAATAAAGTGTTGAAAAACATGTCCTATTTTTGAACGATTTTTGCTTTGTAGTCAAGATGCAAAAAGACAACAAATTTAAAGACAATTTCATTAATTTTAAAGAATTTTTCTGAATTATTAAAGTCAAGTTGACCTTAGCCCAAAAAATATTTTCTTTCATGTTATGATACCCATTTTTAAATCAAACACTTAATTATAGGACAAACACTTCATTGAAAAGTTTATACGACTTTTGGTATAAAGAAAAAAAAACTTTATATTAGAAAATGTGTCTTCTACGCTAAGCAAAATTTGCATTCGTATTTTAAGGACATGAAATCTTTGGCCTCATGACAATATTTTTTTCAGTGTATTAACTTACATATTTCTTATTCGTCTAGCTTGTTTTGAGAAACTTATATTGAGTTCATCTTAATGTTGCTATCGTGTAAGTTGTTGTCTTTACATGTTTAGAGAAGTGTTAAACACTTGATTATGTTCAAGTTATATTCTTTTGAGAAAAGATCATGGCTTTTGTTCCTAAAACCCTGTGGTGTCATGTGACATTTTTATATGTTGCTTTTGTTTTTTGATTGATTACCAAATGTCAACTTCCACATAGCAACACGGGCGCTTGTGGTGGAGCATGTGACACCTTTTAGTCAAGATTAAAAAAACTTATTTGCCATTGAAAAAAACCATCTGGAATAAAGCGCAATACGAAATTAATTCACTCATCGTAAGTTTTAAAAAATGAGTTATTTTCGAATCGACCTAGGAAATGGGTATCGCTGCAGCAACGGAACTTGTGGACCCTCTCGCGTCCATGCGGACGAGATTACAGTTGAAATTGAACTATTTCTTGCAGAATTCAACTAAATGTTACAGCACTTTTCGAGGTTTCTAAAATGCGTTGTTAAACAAAAAATTACATTTAATTTATTTGTAAGGTCAATGAATATACACCCAAAGTTTAGTTCATACAATTATTTAAGACAGTACTTGAATATAAAACACTCCTAGGTAAAGTTTCGGTGAAAAAATTAATACAATTTATATATAAACAATCACAATTTTTTTGTTTGCAATAAAAAAATTAGAACATTTCGCATCAACATCGATATATGAAGAAAACTCGTAAAATGTAAGCATTTTTGCGAAGACATAGTTTAAGTGAGAATGTTTGTATAATTGTTTCGTCCAAATTTTATTGCAAAAAATCAGCGAAAATGAAGCAATTCTTTTATCCTTCAGACAAGAACAAGTACTTTGTCGCGGTTTTTACGTTTTAATAACTGGAGGCCCAAAACTCTTAATATAGGAATTGCTAGCCCCGAAGCTCTATATCTCTGGGAACTATTATCTCCGAAAGCCTTAGTTGGGAACTTTCAAATCCGAAGGGTTTAGTATGAAACTGATAGGCCTAAAAGTCTCAATAATCATGGTAGATCTCCTCTTTGTACCATAGACAAAGAATTTTCCCAAAGTTATATTTTATGTGAGAGTCAGACTTAAAGGTTTGAACAACTAAGGAATTCTTAATTTATTGAGAGTTAATTGTTTCACATAACAGCAATTTAAGGTTGTGGTTTTATGAGGATTTTTTTAGCAGGCATGTGTTGAGAGTTAAAATATTTCTGGAATTAAATCACAGCAATGCTGGGATTAAAGCAAAGCAGTCCTTTATTGCACTCACTGTTCAGTTTTTTCTCTAAAAAAATCCAATTCCAATATAATGCCCGTTATAACATACACTTAAAAAATATTTACGTGATATTAAAGATTATGCAATACACATTTTAGGATGCGAAATTTACAAAATATTAGCAAATTCTTTAAATAAATGAATTTAATCAAATAATTTATAAGTCTTTGTTAAATTGTTTTCATTGAATTTAGGACACACATTTTATAAATTTGGTCGCTTCAGTTAAGTCCATGTTTTGAACTAAGGCTAATTTTCCTTAAAGTAAAGAACCTCTTCTCTAGCAATTTCTCCGTTAATCCTAACTGAATCAATGGCTTTAGATTTAGATAAAACGCTTTCAAATATGGCTAAGACTTATTTTGTAGGTTTATCGTCTTGGTTTAAATTTTTTTTTTTGTGGAATTAAGAAAACATTTTTTACTTTGAAGTATTCGTTATAATTTGGATTTTTAACTGGCAATTTGTTTTGTACGAAATAATTTATTAATAAACCCGTGAAGAGAATAAATTCGATAATTAGGGTATATCCTAATTTTAATTTTATAATCGATCTAAAGATATAAAGAAGATTCTAAAATTCTTAGTTAAAGAACCATACTTGCAGGAATAAAGAAAAAAATTAAGAACCAATAATATAATATGTCAAAAGTAAAATCTTCAATTTATGTATGAGGAATGCAAATAAAAAAAATAGACAATTTGAATCAAAGAAAAAAAAATTTTTTTTAGTATTGAGGAAATAAACTAGATCTTCGAGGTGTGACTGTGCAAGAGCAATTAGACGATTATGCAAGAACTGAGATGGCTCAATAAACATCTTGATCGATTTGTTTTACAATATTGAAAACCAATCTCGAGTCATTTGGAGTTGCCAAAAATCTGGTAGAGACTCCTTTAATGTCATATTACTACGGCCTACTGTCTTTATACATATTGGCGAAGCAGTTAGATGCAACAAACGGAGTAGAGGAGCTATGCTCAACGACAATAGACATTGCGAAGGTCACTCGACCCTCCACATGAATTCGATAGTAAATTTGAATTTATCGGGCTATACTAAACGGAATATAATGATTCAAGCCACTGCCATTAACAGTATTTTATTCGGAGACAAACGATGCGCTAGTTTAAATTAAATTCTTCTAGGGACCTATTAGCATTTAAATCTAGCTACCAAAAATTAAAATTTGGGAGATATCTCATCTTGGAGATTAAAAATGTTTTCTTAATTCATAAGATTTATTTTATTTTTATTATAAGAATTTGTCCTTAAAAAACGTGTCTAAAAATATAAAAAATAGGTTGCCTTAAATATTAATATTAAGGCCAATATTTATATAAAATTCAGCAGACAACACTAATGAATGGCCAAGAATTCGAAATAAGACTGTAAATATAGAAAATGGAAACAAAAGCTGATAGATGAACAAAAGCAATATAACAAATAAGAAACATAAACTAACGATAGAAAGAATAATGATTTAACAAGGGAATAAAAAAGTAAAACAAAAGAGCAATACTAGATAATTGGATCAGTTTTCACAACAAAATATTTTTCTCGCAAACCAATTAATATGCTTGCCCGTATCATGCTGTAAGACGAAACTTTCTAATGTTAATAGTAAAGCAGTTTCTGAAGAAAAGCGAAAGCAGGCATTTTCCATTGAATAGGTTCTCAAACACAGGTTATTGGTTATTTGTGCGAAATAATGTGCTTATCATTTTTCCGTTACGAAAAACTTCAGAGTTGCATCTCTATGTGTTCGAAAAAGCTCAAAACAGCATAAAATTCCGATCAGATTGGGACCTCAGAGTCTAGAAGAATTCTTTGGATTCGAAGCCTCTCAGAAGAGCAAATTTCATACGATCTCGTTGAAATTGGTAAGTGATGTCAGATTACTCTGTAAGAACAAGCAATTTGATCCATATCGGACCATAATTATACTATAGCACCCATATAATCCGCGACCGTCGTTTTGACTTTTAAGCTCCAATTAAATGGTTGGTTCTTTCTCTATTCAATCGTGTCTTGGATTCCAGTACAAGGTCCAGAAAACCTTTTCAACATTCGCACTAAAACATTCAAAGTTCAATAGAAACTAAATTATTGGTCGGATCGTTTTGAAACTGTTTTTAAACGATTCCAGATAAAATTTCCCTTGAATACATATGGGGGTCGGGTGTTCCCTTGGACTATCAAGGCGTAATTTCAATTTGGAAATTAAAAAGGTACCCAGCGACTTTCTCACACGTTGGTGAGTTAAGTGAGCTTCAAATAAAGGACTGCTCCTAAACCTCCTAGCAAACTCTGGGTAAGCAGCTGAGGTAAAAAATTTTTATCAAAAAAAATTATGCCATAGATTTCTATGAGTACAACCACGTATCCTGTATATTTTTTGTTTATTTCACGCAAACTACATGGTTTGCTCCTATCTCGTCAGAGCTTACAATTTAGTTTCTAGTAATTCTGCAGAGAAGTACTGACCTCCTAGCGCATGTCCATGGCAAAGTAAACAAGATTTCCATTTAATAGAAATTACGTACCAATTTTGAACTAAGTTACCTTCAAACCTACCTGGGAACCTACTAAGATTTTCACAACCATATAAAACGTACATAATTTATAGTTTCCAACGAAACGATGTGAACATTTTACATATCCACTCCCAAAGAAAATAGAACTTCATGTTAAGACATTACATAGTGAAAAAAGCATGTATCTTACCAGTATAGTTAATACTAACATCGTCCATCCACCAAAACCACTTCTTTATTCCGCTTAGCATCCAGTGCAATGATTGTTGATAACTTGTTCACAAGCTGGAGGAGATATTCGTATAACTTCATAAGTCGCGTGAATTTAAAGGCCAGTATACTGAATGAGTGATTGACTCTATGACTGTATATATTTTTACAGTTATAATTGAAAGTATAGTATATGTAAAAAATGCAGCAGTGATTTGGAATAAGTAGCCTAAACCCACCTTTCCTACAACTCTTACTTCGTTTGATTGGACGATGGTAGATACAGTAAACTGTAATTACATGCTTTTTTCACTATGGTAATGTCTTTAACATGAAGTTTATTTTCCTTTGGGAGTGGATAATGTAAAATGTATCACATCGTTTCGGTTTGGAAAACTAATAAATTATGTAACGTTTTTATATGGGTATGTGAAAAATCGTTGTAGGTTCCTCAAGGTAGGTTTGAAGAAAGCAACTTAGTTCAAAATTGGTAACGTAAAAATAGTTTTCTAATTAAATGGGAAATACTTGTTTACTGTTGGCCTATGGACATGCGCTAGCAGACGGTCAGTACTTTCTCTGCCAAGAATATACTAGACATACTAAAATTGTAAAAGGCTCTGGACGAAGATAGAGGCCAAACCCAATGTAGTTTGCGTGAAATAATAAACAAAAAAATATACAGGATACCCGTGGGTCGTACTCAATAAAAATCTAATGGCATAATTTTTTCTGATAAAAAATTTTTTACCTACAGCTGCTTACCCCAGAGTTTGCTCCCCCTAGAGGTTTAGGGAAGCAGTCCCTTTAAATTTGAAGCTCACTTAACTCCCAAAAACGTGGTGAGAAAGTCGCTGTGTACCTTTTTTAAAATTCCCAATTGAAAATTAACGACCTTGAAATAGTACCAAGTGGAAACACCGACACCCATATGTATTAGCCAAGAAATATTTTACTGGAAACGTTTAAAACAAGTTCAAAAAACGATCCGACCAATAATTATTTTCATTGAACTTTGAATGTGTTTAGTGCGGGAGTGATGTCTTGTGAAAACAAGGTTTTTCTGGGACCTTGTTTAACTGAAAATTCCAAAGACGGATGCGAGGGAAGATCGGAAGAGAAACAACCCATTATGAAAAGAATTGGGAGGGGCTTAAAGTCAAAAGGCGGTCGAGATTTATTTGGGGGCTATACTCTAATTATGGTCCTGATATGGATCAAATTTTTGCATTCGTTTCTTACAGAATCAGCTTTTATACTGACATCCACTTACCAAAGATTTCACACGAGCATCGTATGAAATTTGCTCTTACTGAGGAGGCTTCGAAAATGAGGCCAAAAAATTTGCTCTTCTGAGAGGCTCCGCGAGGCCAATCTGTGGAGATCGGAGATTTTATTGCTGTTTTTTTTGAGCTTTTTCCGACACATAGAGATGCAACTCTTGAAGTTTTTCGTACGAAAACATGCGATAGCACATTATTTCGCCACAAAATAAGCCAATAACCCTTGTTGTTTGCAGACCCTTATTCAATGGATAAATGCGTGGCGCTTTCGCTTTTTTCTTCAGAAACTGGCTTTACTATTAAGCATTAGAGAAAGTTTTCGTCTTACAGCATGATACGGGCAAAAGCATATTAATGCTGTGTGCCGCAGAAAAATATTTTGTAGACTAAAACTTGATCCAAATATCTATATTAAGCCTCTGAAACATGTCCCTTGAAGTGATCCATATTCCTTCTATGCGTGTAGTATGGTTCTTTGTTAAAGCTTTGTTCGCATCTATCACTTATGTGATTCAAACTCTTGATCGGAATTCTTGGCCATTTCATTAGTGTTGTCGTGCTGAAAAAAATATTGGCCTTTAATATTAAATTTTAAGCAACCTAAATTTTAGGACACGTTTTTTAAGTGAGCAAATTTCTTCCTATAATAACAAAATAATTAAAAGTAAATCTTTATTGAATTTAAGACAAAAAATTTTTTTTTAATCTCACATGAATTGAGATATCTTCCCAAATTTAATTTTTATGGTGGCTAGATTTAAATCTAGATACGGTCCCTGGAAGAATGTATTTAATTTAAACTAGCGGCATTCGTTTTGCTCCGAATTAATTACTGGTGTAATGGCATGGGATCTGAGAACAACCCCAATTAGTTGTCCTCGATAACATTCAAATTTTTATCGAATTCCATGTGGAGGGGTCGAGTGACCTTCGCAATGTCTCATTGTTTCGTTGAGGCATAGCTCCTCCTACTCCGTTTGCTTGCATCTAACTGCTTCGGCCAATATGTATAAAGGACAGTACGGCCGTAGTAATCATGACATTAGAGGAGTCTCTACAGATTTTTTGGCAACTCCATGAAAACTCGAGATTGGCTTTTCAATATTGTAACAAAAATCAGTTCAGAGTATGTATTGAGCCATCTCAGTTCTTGCTTATATCGTTAATTGGTTTGCCTCTTTGGCACAGCTTCACAACCTTTCCGAAGATCTAGCTGTGATATTTCCATTCCTCATACACTAAAAAAAAAATTTACTTTGGATCCAAAGATTATTGGCCTTCCCTTAAGGATTTTTGGTTCGTATTGATTCCGTGCCAAAAGATGCGCTTCTTTAAAACTAAAGAAATTTTTTAGCGACCTATCTTGGCTTTAAATCTAGGGATCAATAAATTTAAAATTAGATGGGTTATACCTACCTTAATTAATCGAATTCTTTTATTTCTTCTTTTTTCACGGGTTTATTAATAAATTATTTTCGTACAAACAAATGGCCAGTTTTAAAAATCCAAATTATAACGAATACTTCAAAGGTGAAAAAATGTTTTCTTAAATTCCACAAAAAAAAAAATTTAAACCAAAAGACGATAAATCCCTCAAATAAGTCTTAGCCTAATATTTGAAAGCGTTTTTATCTTAATTCTAAAGCTTTCATTATTTCAGTTAATTTTAACGGACAATTCTTTAATCAAAATGTGTTTCTTTACTTTAATGGAAAATTAGCCTTAGTTCAAAGACATCGGGACTTTTAACGGAAGCGACGCAAATTTATAAAATGTGTGTCCTATAATTCAATGAGAAAACAATTTTTTGAAGCAAAGTTATAAAATTTATTTCTCTGATTACAATATTTCATTATTTTAAAGAAATTTGTCCTTAATATTTTTTAAATTTCGCATCCTAAATGTGTATTCGCATTAATCTTTAATATCACGTAATATTCTTTTAAGTGTATGTTTATTTAACGGCATTATATTGGAATTGGATTTTTTTTAGAGAAAAACTGAACACGTGAGTGCCCAATGAAAGGACTGCTTGCTTTTAATCCCAGCATTGCTGGTGATTTTAATTGCAGAAATATTTTAACTCTCAACACATGCCCTGCTAAAAAAATCCTTCATAAACCACAACCTTAAATTTGCTCTGTTATTGTGAAAACAATTAACTCTCCAATAATTAGAATTCTCTTAGTTTGTTCAAACCTTTAAAGGCTGACTCTCACATAAAATATAAACTTTGGGAAAAATTCTTGGGTCTATTGGTACATAAGTATCATAAGCGTAGGGAGGCCTCTGGGGAGGCGGGCTTAGACCCCCCCAGAAAAAATTTTAAGCCCCCAGAAATTTGAAAACATATTTTACGATTTACATTTTTAATAAAAATTAAACAAGTATTATACAACCGCACAAGTTCCGCTAAAGACTTTCATTGCACAATCGAATTACTTGGGTTGTGGTAGCAGTGCCGATGGCCAATGTTTGAAGTCTCGATATTTATGATAATTAGAGCCTGTATTGAACTTGCTATGGTTAGTTTGAATAACTAAGCAGCCTGTTTCTGTACTGTCAGAACGAGTTCATCGATCGACTGAAATGCATAGAAACAGCTGATTTTTTTGCGTTATAAATTTCTGCTGTTTGTTTCCATTTTAGCGTCGATCCACAGGAGCTTTCTTCGACATTACATAAAACAGGCTGTAAAGCTCCTTTATTATATGGTTTAGTCTGGTTTTAGTCATCTTAATTAAAAAGATAGTAAATTGGTATTAAAACTATTCTTTCATAAATTAACTATCTTAATAATGCCCTGACAAAAGCGCGCCAAAAAAGAACGTGAAAATGTTCTTTTTGGGTCCGGAAGTCGGACTGCAAAATTGGCGGAGAAGTCGCATGAATGTATAGGAACTCTCATAGAACGATAATGTCCACCTTTTCAGACAGCACGTTGCAATAAATTTGCATCACCTTCGCTATTGGTGTGATCCATTATCGTTGTGTGATATTTTCCCAAATAAATTAATTTTTTATTTATTCGTTTTTTATCGCGTTTTTGCGCGAAACTTTTTTGTTAGAATTATTATAAATATTTTATAAAGACCTCGAAGTTCAAGAAAACAATTTTAATTTATAATATTTTTATATTTTTTATAATTTTTAAATGCATGTCTACGCTTGTTTCAATATTTTTCTAAATTATCGATTTTTCTATAATGCGAATTTAGCATTTTTTATGGCCAAAATTTGAATAAATTTTTACCATTTTATTTATTCTTAACTTCTTTTTCTTTAAAACTATTTGAAAAAAAGAAAACAAAAATTGCGCATTAAAATATGATAAAAACTTTAAACTTAAAAACTTCCTTGCCTGCCAGTAATATAAATTAACTTCTTTGTGAGGACATTTTGGAAGTGCTTTTAAAGGTTTGTGCCTTTAAGCAAATCCCAATTTTTTGCTGGGAAAAGTGTGGAACTACGATTTTTAGTTGCTTATTATATATAATTTTGATGTCTATTTTTGTATTCTTTTTTATGAAAATAAAAACAATAATTGAACTATAAGTTCAGCCTCCGCTCCATATAAATGTCTTAAAAAACTAGGGGGCGCTATAGCCCCCCCTAGGAAAATTGTCTAGGCCCTACGCTTAATTGCATAAGATTGTGTGTAGAGCAGAAGCGTGCGGACCAAGTAAGCAATTGGAAGAGCCTAACGCAACAGTCAATCGCCTTCGAATCATCACAATGTCCAGTTATTTAACAACCCAAGAAACGTTTATGATCACAATTGATATTTTAAGGGTGCCACATTGTTGGTGCAATGGTTTAGCCCATGCGAAGTCCTTGCAATACACAAGGCTCGTGTGTGTTTCGATTCCTGCTTGCGAGCGAACACCAAAAAGTTTTTTCTGCGGTGGATTTATCCCACCTCAGTAACGCTCGGTGAATTTCTGAGCGGTTTCAAAGCTTCTCTAAGTGGTTTCCACTGTACTGTGCAACGCCGTCTTCGAATCTCGGCTATAAAAAGTGAGGTCTCTATCAGTTGACTTAACATGGAAGCGCGGGCAGCACTTCAAGTGTCATAACGAGAAAAAGTTTTCACAATGTGCTATCACAATGGACTGTAATAGTTCCTAAGTAAGCCTGATACATCGGGCTGCCACCTCGTACCCACCATGCCGTACATTACAAGTACGGTTCAAAAGTACACTTGGGAAAAAAAGTATTGCTCGGTTCCAAAGATTTTTGTCTTTACTTTAAACAATTTTTGGTATGATTCGGAGCCATAAAAGAAGCTGGAGAATCATGTAAGGGATACTTTTAAGATGCAATTTTCTTTTGAAATTTGGTTTTGTGTACTTGACTCTAGGAAGCAAAATTTTATTTATTATTTTATTTATTTAAAAATTAGGACTTCATAGCCCTATAATTTATAAAGAATAATATCTTACAATAGTAGCATTTTGGGTACAAGAGGCCATCAGCTACAGCAAATTTTTTTTTAGCTTATTTTTCTATCATATTTTTTTTTAGTTTTTTTTTTGTAAAGCAAATTTTTAATTTTTGCCTTTGAGCTTTTTTTCTTCCAATATTGCCATCAAAGTCCTCTTAAAAACGATGTTAACGGAAAACTTTATTTTTTCCACATTTCAGATTCGACTTCCGGTAGAATTTACGCTATGTTTTCAAGTAATAAACAGTCAATAAAATAAAGTGTTGAAAAACAGTCCCTATTTTTTTGAAAGATTTTTTTGCTTTGCTAGTCAAATGATGCAAACAAGACAAACAAATTTAAAGACAATTTCATTAATTTTTTAAAGAATTTTTCTGAATTATTTAAAGTTCAAGTTGACTCTAGCCCAACAAAATTTTTCTTTTCATGTTATGATAGCCCATTTTTATAAAGTCAAATCACTTAATTATAAGGACAATAGCGACTTCATATTGCAAAAGTTTTTATCGACTTTTTTGGATAAAAGAAAAAAACTCTATATTTAGCGAAATGTGTCTTCTTACGCTAAGCCAAATTTGCATTCGTATTTTAAGGACGATTGAAATCTTTGGCCTGCATGACAATATTTTTTTCAGTGTACTATACTTACATATTTCTTATTCGGTCTAGCTTGTTTTGAGAAACTTATTACTTGAGTTCAATCTTATTGTTGCTAATCGGTGTAAGTTTGTTGTCTTTACAGTTTTAGGAGTGTTAAACACTTGATATGTTCAAGTTATATTTCTTTTTGAGAAAAGATCATGGCTTTTTGTTCCTAAAACCCTGTTGCGTGTCATGTGACATTTTTAATATGTTGCTTTTGTTTTTTTGTTGATTACCAAATGTCAATCTTCCATATGCAACACCGCGGGGCGCTTGGGCTGGACCGCATGTTGAACATTTTTAGTCAAGATTAAAAAAACTTATTTGCCATTGAAAAAAACCATTGGAATAAAGCGCAATACGAAATTAATTTCACTTTCATCGATAAGTTATTAAAAAATGGAGTTATTTTCGAATCGACCTGGAAATGGGGTATCGCTTGCGCAACGGAAACCTTGTGGAGCCCTCTGCCCGCGCTGCCCATGCGGTCACGAGAGCTTGAGCAGTTGAAATATGAGACTATTCTTGCCAGAATTCAACGCTAAATTCGCTACAGCACTTTTTCGACGTTTTTAAATTGCGTTGTTACAACAAAAAATTACATTAATTTATTTGTAAGGCCATTGATTATTACACCCAAAGTGTTTAGTCCTCATACAATTATTTAGAATCATTACTTGGAATAAAAAACTTCCTTAGCGTTAAGGTTTCGGGTGAGAAAAAATTAATACAATTTAAATAAAAATCACAATTTTTTTTGTTTGCAATAAAAAAATTAGTAACATTTCGCATCAAACATCGATATATGAAGAAAACATTCCGCTAAAATGTAAGCAGTTTTTTGCGAAGACATAGTTAAAGTGAGAATGTTTTGTATACATTCGTTTGCCAAATCTTTATTGCAAAAAATCAGCGAAAATGAAGCAATTCTTTATCCTTCAGACGAAGAACAAGCTACTGTTGTCGCGTTTTTACGTTTTAATCTGGAGGCCAAAAACGTCTTAATATAGGAAATTGCTAGCCCCCGAAGCTCTATATTCTGGGAATCTATTGATCTCCGAAAGCCTTTAGTTTGGGAACTTTCAATCCGAAGGGTTTAGTATGAAAACTGATAGGCCTAAAAGTCTCAATATGCTGTAGATCTAAAAGTCGTTTCATGAGAATTGTGACCCAAAGTATAGAAGGGAATTAGGAAAAATAGATTTACGTTCCAAAGTAGTGCAAAAAACAGTGACAAAATGAACCGAAACGGTTTACAAAAATCAAAACGGAATGTTCACGTTTTCATTCAATTCGCGAATTGACTTTCAAGTAGAAATCTATGCTGTCTTCAAGCTAAAAAACAGTCTTAAAATAAAGTATTGAAAAACATTTCTCTTATCATGCTCTTTATTAAATCGCTTATGTTAGTTTCAAGCAAACAAAATTCAATCAAATTTAAAGAATTGAATTGAACTTGATTAATCTGAAGCGAATTTTCCAAATTTATTATTAAGGTCATAGTTAAACTTTTCTTGTCAGTATAAAAGAACACCCCATGTTTTAGTTCGAATCACCCTAACTGTAAGGACAAAACAATTTTTTTGAAAATGTATCGACTTTTTACGATAAAGAAAATAACTTTTGGCCTCACGCAGCAAGGAACTTATAGACCTGAAAATTTACGGAATCTATAGCCCTTAAAACTTTTGCAAAAGTGTTCTATAGTCATTGCAAGGTCTAAGTAGGGGGAGTGGCAACAGTATTGGCTTGATCAAGTCTCGGTCTAACAAAGAAAAACACAAATTATTTTTTTGTCAAAAATTCGTTTTTATTATTCAACATAGTTCCCTTTTTCAAGCTTTATACAACGATTATAACGCATCCTCCAATTTTTTGATACCCCATTTTGGTAGTAACTCCTTCGGTTTTGCCCTCAAAATAGGCCTCAGTTTCGGGCGATCACCTTCTTCATTGCTAGCCAATTTTTTCCCTAGCGAGCATTCCTTTTGAGGTCTGAGAAACAAGAAAAACGTCGATGGCGGCCAGATCTGGAGAATACGGTGGGGAACCAATCGAAGCCCAATTCATGAATTTTTGCCATCTCTCAATGATTGTTCGGCACGCCGTGCGTTTGTCTTGGTGCATACACACACTCTTTTTCTTCTTCACATGGGGCCGTTTCTGCAGCGATTTCGACCTTCAAACGCTCCAAATAACGACGCCATTATAATAGCTCACTATTTTATTGGTTTTTTTCCCTTCTAAAATAACTCGATAAAAATTATTCCTGCGCATCCCAAAACACACGAGAGGCCATTTACTTTGTTCAGCGGAGTGGTTTGAGTCTTTCCCACGCCTTTCGCGAAACGGCTCACCGGTCGCCTGTCCACTCAGCCGACTGTCGATTAGGACAACAGGAGCTGTAGTGATGGAGCCATGTGTCATTCCATTGTCACATATCGACGTGAAAAAATTCGGGTGTACTTACGACCTGTTAACAGCTGCAAACACTGTCTTCAGAATCATCAACACGTTGTTGTTTGTGGGTCAATGTGGAGCTCGGCGCGGCCACCCATTTTGCACAGAGCTTCCGCCATATCCATTAATATTGATGAATGCATATGACCAACACCGCCCTTTTGATATCTAGGCCTCTGCTACTTCACGATCAACTTCATTTTAACTCAGACAGATCAAACTATACAATAACACATCTTTCGATTCTTTGCTGCCTACACATAGGAATAATCTAATTATAATGATCTATCATTACGTTCGACCGCTACAACACCTGATATCGCACCGCCATGATATAATCCTCATGTTTCACCTCATCTCTCTCTTT
>PGFW01000509.1:54952-68181 GCA_003123925.1 Haematobia irritans
GCAAAAGTACTTTGCCGAGAATTTTCTTTATGATCTCTATAAGACACCGATAATTGTGATTCTGACTCTAGTATTTCGAGTATCAAGAATGAATTTTTGAGTGTAATCTTCGCATCGAACGAACGGAGTTAATGGCTACGAGGGAGTTTTCTAGACTGCGAATGGATTATTGGTATTTTTCATGAGTGAATTTGTGCACTCCGTTGAAGGAGGCGTATAATGCTGGTATCACGGTAGTAGCATTGACAATAGAACACAGGCACAATAATGCTAGTGGTGTGTTCAAAATTGATAGAGAGTGAAACTTTTTAATTTGCGTAGACGTTGGGTAGTTCCATCACGGTGCAGCAAGCTACTAACAAATAAATCTTATTCTGAAATTTTATTTTTAGACATCTCAACATTTTTTTTCTAATAGAAAAATTTTGTCAAATTTTATTTCTATTGAAAGTTTCTGTGCATTTTATTTATATAAGAAATTTTGTCAAATTTTTATCTGTAGAAACTTTGTTAAATTATGTATTTTATAGAAAATTTGTCAAATTTTATTTCTATAGAAAAATTTTGTCAACATATTTTTCACAACATATAGGAATTGTAGGAAATTTTCATGCAAATTTGATTTCTTAGAAATATTTCTCAAATTGTATTTCTATACGAAATTTTCGAAAAAATTGTTATTTTATAGAATGGCAAAACAAACAAAAATCCACAATGTTTTAATTAAACTTTTATTCTAATATTGAAATTTTTTTAAAATTGTTTTCTTAGAAATTTTAAAATTCAAATTATTATATTTTTAATTAGACACTTTTGTCCAATATTTTTTTTTCTATAGAATTTTTTTTTCAAATTCTAATTTCTTATAGAGAATTTTCATATTTTTTTTACTATAGAAAATTTTGTACTACATTTTTATTTCCTTAGACTTTATTCATTCATAGTTATGATCTATAGAATTTTTGTCAAGACAAGTTAATTTCATAGATATTGTTGTATCAAATTTTTTTTTATAGAAAATTTTGGCGAAAATTATTATTTCTATGATTTTGTAAAATTTCATTTAAATCAATAATTTTCTCAAATTGTTATTTTTATGAAAATTTGTGTCAAATTTTATATTTCTGTAAGAAAATTTGTAAAATTTTATTTATATGATTTTGACAAGAATTGTATTATCCAAAATAAAATTATTTTTTTCAATTTTACCTTCTATAGAAGATTTTTGTCAAATTTAATATTTTTATGTTTTGACAAGAATTGCTTTTCTATAGAAATTGTATTGTGAAAATTTCATTTTCATGAGAAAATTTGTCAAACTTTATTTTCTTGATATTTCTATGAAAGTTTTGTAAAATTTTTATTTCTATAAGAAAATTTTGTCAAATATTATTTGTAAGAAATTTCGTCAAAATTTTTTTTCTATAGATTTGTCAATTATTCTTTCTATAGAACTTCTTTCCAATTTTTTTTCTATAGAAATTTGATTCAAAATTTATTTCTAATACGATATATTTATCAAATTTTTTTTATATAAGAAAGTTTTGTCAAATTTTGTTTTAGGAATTTTGCGCAACATTTTTATATTTTATACGACTAATTTCTCAATTTTATTTCTATAAAATTTTTATTTCTATACAGAGAATTTTTAAAATTATTATCTGGTAGAGTTGTTTGCAGAATTTTATTTTTGTGAAATTTCTCAATTTTATTTATATAAAAAAATTTGTAATTTTATTTTATGAAATTATGTAAAATTTTTTAATTTTTCTATGGAATGTTTGTCAAAATGTTTATTTTCTGAAGAAAATTTTTGTCAAATTTATTTCTATAAAGAAATTTAGTCAGTAAATTTTATTTCTATAGAACATTTTGTCAAAGATTTGTTTTCGTGTAGAAAATTTTTGTCAAATTTATTTCTATAGAGTATTAGTCAAATTTAATTTTATAGAAAATTTTGTCAAGAAATTCTAATAGAAAATTTTGCTGAAAATTTCGATTTTCAATAGAAATTTTTGTACAAATTTATGATTCTGTAGAAACTTTCATCGAAAACTTTTTCTATAGAAGTTTTGTCAAATTGTGATTTTTTAGAAATTTTTGTAAAAATTTTATTTTGTATGAAACAGTTTTGTTCCAAAACTTATTTTGGTAGTTTGTCAAATTTTTATTCTTATAGAAAAAGTTTGTAATTTGTTTATCTATAGATTTTTAAATTTTTTTTAAATAAAAATTTTTAAAAAAATTTTTTATAGATAATTTTCTCAATTTCTAAATTTTATTTTATAGAAAATTTTGTCAAAATTTTTATTGCTTCTAGGATCTTTTGTCAACATTTTATTTTTATAGACAATTTTCTCAACTTTATTTCTATATAAAATTACTCCAAAATTATTAATTTCTATAGAAATTTTTCAAAATTTTTATTCGGTAGAAATTTGTCTCAAAATTTTATTTTGTAGAAAATTTTCCTCAATTTATTATTTATATAGAAACTTTTGTCAAAATTTTATTTCTATAGAAATTATTGTTAAAATTTTATTTCTATAGAAATTTTGTTAAAATTTTTTTTCTAATAAGAAATTTTTTGTCTAATTTTTATTTGTACAGGAAATTTTCTTAAAATAATATTTATGTAGAAAATTTTTGGTCAAATTTATATTTCTTAGAATATTTTTTCGAATTTTAATTCTGTAGAAATTTTTCAAATTTTTATTATATAAAATTTTGTCAAAATGGATTATTTCTAAATACATACTGAAATTTGCAAAACTTGTTTTCTATAGAAAATCTGTCAAAATGTTATTTTTAATAGAAGATTATTGTCAAAATTTGTATTCGGTCACTATAGAAAATTATCGTCAATTTTTTTTCTATACGAAAATTTTAGTGCAAGTTTATTTCTATAGGAATTTTGTAAATAGTTTTAATTTCTATATAGGAAATTATTATGTAAATTTTATTTTAGTAAAATTTATGGTCAAATGTATTTCTAGTAAAAAATGTTGAAATTTTTATTTTATAAATTTATGTAAAAACTTCATCTTATTTCTATAGAAATTTTGTAAAATTATTATATTTGTATGAAATTATTCTCAAATTGGTATTTCTGTAGAATTTTGTCCAATTTTTATTCTTTGAAAGATTTGTTTATTAGAAATGTTGTTCAGATGGAAGTTTTGGTCAAATTTTATTTGCATAAAATAAGAATATTTACCGATTGCTTACGAAGTAAAAATCAGAACCATTTTTGGTAGAATTTTCAACGCTGTGGCACAGTGATGTCCAGTCGGGATTATTGTGATTCCATAAGAAATTCCGTAACGATAATAAGGAGTAGTACTCTTGAGAACAGTATATCGACTATTGTATGGCTATGTTTTACATAAAAGTGACATATGACTGCTATTAATTTAAATATGGAGTTTTTTTTTGTTAATTGAAAATCAACAGCATTGGACAATTAAATGAAGATTTCATTTTTAAAACTATAATACTGTAATTTCATCTTGATTTAAATGGCCATGGTTGAAATGAAAAAGAATCGTTGATGAATGGCAAATCAAGAAGGGGAAAATCCCGTTTTTGTTGGAATCTTATCAAAATTTTAAATGTTTTTATTTTTTGACGCAATAGAGTAAAATATTTATAGATGATAATATAATGAACTGCAGAAGATACATACTATATAACTTCAAGCGGAAAAAAGGTTTTATTTAAACAAAAAAAAAAAATACTAATAATAATATTTATTTAAAAAAAATATTTTTTTTTACAGTTGATCAAATTGAATATTAGGATGCAATTTACTCGCTGTTCAACAGATATCGAGTCGACTAGGGATTTCACGTCTGCTACCCACTTCCTCAGTGCTCATATTCAAATTATGTGAAAATGCACGCACAGTGGAATAGAAGGATCATATATCATATTGGTTTGAAATTTTTGTAAGACTTAAACTATGACATTGTTAGATCGATCAGATTTGAAAGTTTAGTTTTTCTTCTGCTATTAAGTGAATATATTTATTGAAATAAATTCTTAGTTAATTTATAGCCTTTAACTTAATTGGAAACTGAATTTTCAAAAAATAAGATGAAGTGATTTGTTTAACGTCTTCATCTAATAGCATACAAAATATATTTTGTTCTATTCCACTAGGGGAAAAAATTAAGATTTAGTATGTTCATAACTTTTAAAAATTTTTATATTAAATTGAAATTTATAATTTATTGAGCAAATATACAAAAAATGAACAAGAAAATATATCTATAATTCATATTAGTTTATTAAAATAAATTTAGATATTATATCATTGAAAGGCGGTTAATATCTCCTCGAATGCTTTGGAAAGGGAAAAAGATTTAGGAGAAGAAGATATATTTGTGGCATTCATTTGAAGGGAAGAATCAAAGAATTTAGTGGTAAATGTTTACTGAAAGAGATTGAAAATGTAATGTGGGTATTAACAGATCAGCGATGCTACATGGATTGTCCTGAATAAGGTACACACATGAAGAATGTCATTTAAAATTGATTACATAATGAAAATTTTCGAACGAGACAATGAAATTTTTGTCTCGGTAGTGAGCGTAATTCATTACACTGTTTTTGTGTACGTGAGTAAACAGATTTTTATGTAGATACGCTACGGTTGTAGAGAGTAGTTGCGTACTAAAATACAGAGAAATGAAGCACCGAGATCTCGATCTTTTTAGGTAGTTTTCAATTAGGTACAGCCGCAAAAAAAATAATTCTTTGCTCCAAGCGAAATTTTAGACAAAAAAGATTCGTTTCTCAGTTTGCTATTATCGATGTATGGAAGTGTCTTTAGGAAGAAAAGTTGTACTTTGTTTGTGATAAGTTTTTCTTTTCGACAAGGATTAGAACAATTTACATAAGGAGCACGAGTAAACGATAAAAAAAAAATTATTTTTTGCCTAATTGGATTTTCGCTCACATTCTCTACAACATCCCGAGTTCTTTCTAGTTTTAACATTCCGTTTTCCATTGTAAGAGAATTATACGATTTTCATTAATTTTATAAGAGAATTTTTTACCATTTCGCTGGACGGGAGAATCGAATACGGCGGACATGCGACTTTGTAAGCGCACACAGTAACAACATGAGGCTAAATGTACGCGTTATGGGTCATCAATAGATAATATCATTTATGATTATATTTATATAGCATAGCTTGCGGCGTCCCAACGAAGCAGTATAAACAAGTTTATTTAAACAGAAAGAATGTTTAGTATTGGCCAGTGGAGGCAAGTGGTTTGCTACGTCGACTTCATGCAAAGGGATGTAGGGTTCGATCCCTGGCGACCAAAGTTTTTTATTTTTGTTTTTTTTTTTTAACATATAATTACGAGATATGTTGGAATATTCGCGAAAAATGTTCAAATAATAAGCATGTAGTATATAAAATTTTAGACTGTAAGAATTGTGTGTTATTAAAGACTAAAGTCAGAAAGAAAGTGTATTGATATAAACGAATGGACTTAGTGTATAGTTGTTTCAAAAATAACACTTTGTTATTGAAAAATTTAAATTTTGGTAACACTATTTTTTTTGGTGATGAAAGTTTAAAAATTTTCGAACAATTTCAAAGAAAATCTAACAAAGAAAACGTTTTTCGGTACCATGAGTAGGATTGGCGTTTTCAACGTTTTTTTTCTTTCTGCGTGTATTTGTCAAATTTTATTGTTATAAAAATATATTCGCACCAACTTTTTTTCTTCTTTTGGAAATATTTCACAAAATTTCATTTCTATAACAAAATTTTACCAGAAGTTTGTACTTACTTTCATTTCTAAACTTTTTAAGAAATTTTATTTTATTGAAATTTTTAAAAAATTTTTAATTCTATAGAAATGTTCTAAAATGTTATTCTAAATTTTAATACCATTAAAAATTATTACAAAATGTTAATTCTATCGAAAATTTCCACATATTTGTTACGTCATTAGAAAATTTTTAGAAATTTATTTTAACCGAGAAATTTTGTCAAACCTTTATTTCTATATGAATTTTGTCAAATTTTTACGTCCATAGAAAATTTTCTCGAAAATTGTATTTTTACATTTTGTTTAAATTTTTCTTTGAAAATATTGGAAATTTTTTACTTTCATAGAAAAGTTTTGGTCAAAATTATTATTTTTATAAAAATATTCTTATTACACATTTTAAATTCAATTGGAAATTTTGTTTAAAATTGTATATTAGCTTGCTAGTAGAAATTTTCTCCCAAATTTATATTTTCAAAGAATTTTTGTCGACGAATCATTTATTTTTATAGAGAATTTTATTTAAAATTCAGATTTTAATTAAAAATTTCTACAAATTGTTTTTCTATACTTTTATTTTTCTTGGAATATTTGTCTTCAAAATTTTTATTTCTAGACGAATTTAGACCTAAAAATATTGTAATATAGTTGTCTATTCATAAAAATTTTTCCCAAAAATTTTAATTCTTTGTACATTCTTAAATTCATTGAATTTTAGTCAAATGTTATTTCTATTTGAAAGATTATTTCCCAAAAATCTGTAGTCCATTAGCAATTTTCTAGAAATTTTTATTATCCGCTGAGGAAATTTTGTTAAATTTATTTTCTATAGGGAAATTTTTGTCAAATGATATTTAGTTGTTGTTTTTTAGATTTAGCTTAAAACATAAATTGTATTAAAATACAAGTGTGCTTAACAGAGAAGAAGAATGTTTGTCAAATTTATTTGGGCAAGCCTATAAGATGCAGATGGTTGGATGGAGCACGTTCGGAATTCAATCCTCACACAATTTTAATTTTCTTATAGAAAATTTTGTAAATTTATTTCTCTTGAAAATTTTGTCAATAATTTAATTTCTATAGAAATTTTTGTCAAAAATTTCCATGTTCAAAAATCACTTCAGCTGAAATATGAATAATTCCATCGATTTTCGTGTCCTACAATCCACTTTCAAACACGCATTTTTGTTGAAATCAATTCAGCGTTTGCAAAGCTTAAGGTTAGTTAGGTTATGTGGCAGCCCGATGTATCAGGCTCACTTAGAATATTCAAGTCCATAGTGATAGGACAGTGGTGAACTTATCCTCTTATAACTGAAGTGGCTGCCGATTAATTGTAGGATGTAGGAATGAAAGAACTCCTTCTTATAGCGAGTACGGACAGGCGTATCAAATTCCAGTGACATGACCTTAGAGAAGTTTAGAACGCTCGCAGAAATGTACCCATTACTGGGTGGGATATCACACGTGAAAAACTTTTTGGATAGATATAGGGCGTGAGCAGAATGAACTAGATGCTTGTAGTATACAAGGCGGGCAATGCTAACATTGTTACACGGTGGCTTAAGAAGCCACGCCCGGCCCCCTTTTTTTGGGAAGATTTACTAACAGTTTGCTTTATAATTTTCTATGTCGAAATATTTGTCTGCCATTTGGGTCACACAGTTGCTGGTCAGGTGCAGTGTAAATAACACTATCACCAAGGTTGAAAACTTCAGCATATTGGATTTTTGTATGTTAAGAATTCTTCGATTAAAAGTAATGATTTAATTATAAGATTGTTATGGGGCAATATAAATGGTTGGACCAAAAGAATTAGTCCGCTGTTTAAAATTGTCGTTCATTGAGTATCAGAAACAAGTTCATTGACCTCTTTTAAAAGCTGAAGTATGTGTGTGGAACCAAAATAAGTGTTTTATTAAATGACTTATTAATTATCTCCTCCCCGGAAACAGCATTATATAGAATAGGCATTTCATGTAATACGTTAATCGTAAATTTTATTTTTTTATATATATATTGTGGGAATTTAACAATTAATATTCGATTTTAATGCATTTATATTTTCCAAAACAAAACATACATAAATAACAGCACTTTATTCCAATAATATATTAGATTAAAAAATAAGAGTATAATTGTTGCATCGGCTTATAATATGAGGTTGAGTGGAAAGAAAGAATAAGCAATGTTTCGGAGGTCTACGAAAGAAAAACAAAAATAATGACATGCAAGGCATTGTTGTCAAACAATTATATCGCTCGCTCTCGCACATTCAGTAATTAATTTCTTTAGTAGTGGGAATGGGCCACTATCAACAGTGGCATCATCACTGTTTGGCTTGAAGGAGTTTGCTTTTAGCCCAAACCCATCCACTATATTGGATCAATAAATTCGAACAGAGATACCTGTGCCATATTGTCCTGTGGTTATTTGATAGAGTGAGGTATATTTTTGTGATGGGCCTATAGAAACGTATGGCTTAATTCATTCACGAAGAGATCGTTGATATTCAGTCGTAGAAGTGATGTTGTAGAATTGTATTCCAAATAATGAGATATCCTTTTCGAGTAGTTTTTATCTTCCGGAGTCATTGATTGTTTCTCGTTGATTTGACATTTTTCGAAAAGATGAACGAAGAATATTACGACAGAATTATAACAATTGGGAAACTGAAATAGATGAAAGAAATTGTATTAATATGTGTAATTGGATTTGTTTGGTTAATCTTAATTGAAATGTGACGATACGACGGATGAGGATATAGGTCCAATTTAGTGGAGAGGAGATTCAAATCCGAAGTGGCTTAATATCAAGATGATTGATTCAGATTTTATGAGGGTAAAGGAACAGACCTAGAGTGGGTTGCAGAGATATTGAGAGTTTCAACGGTATGAGCACTAAAGGTGAATACGGTTCAATTTGGTGCAAGGGAAAGCGTGTAAATCGTGAAAACTCTTTGTTATAGATTAAAATCAAAATTATTATTTTTTAAGTTCTTAGTATAATAGATAAAAATTCGGGCTAAGCTTGTAACACTGCCATCCAGAGATTTATGTAAGCACTTGTCAACACTTCTTTGGACCGCGAAAGACAGTTTTGCCTTGAAATGCTGCTCGTCCTTAGGATGTTTTTTTTGTCTTATCAGTGTTCCGCTTGACATAGACAGTATTTTTCAATTGGGCGGAGCCTTTGGTCGGAGTTGGGAGTTTGGACCCGCTGTACTTGGGTTGGGGAGTACACTACCATGGTTGAGCTTATTTCGCAGGTGAATGGAAGATGCCATCGGCAAAACAGTAGGAACAACCGTGATTTCTTCAGGACAGAGGCAGCAGCGTTTATTCAACGACTCTATTTCACCGTAAATTTCTGGTTCGTCCGGAGCTAATGAAAAATGTGCTTTTCAAGGGAAGAGTAGCAAATGGCTTGCAAAACAAGATATTTCTTTGCGAACTTTAGTACAGTTTTATGGTGCTTGAAAATATTGCTTCTTTCCCTTCTTTATGCCGTATAAACTCATGTCCAGGAGCTGCTATGTAGTGGCTTCAGTCAGCATCGTTTATCGTGTACTAGCTAGCGTGATCTATGAGTTTGTGAACGTTCGTATTTATGTTTATCCAATCGAGAGTAAATTTGTAAGTCGATAAGATCTGATAATATATATAATGAGGCTCGATTGCACTCGGTAGTGTTGATGAATTACAACACCAGATATTTGCGGCATGGGAGATCGGAGAGAGAGGTTAGGGTTTGCTTTGAAACCCCGGACTCGTCTTTGTAGTTCAGCGTCTTCCCGGTTTTTCGCATGAATTTCACCGATCCAGACTGTCGCTGGCTGTCGACAAACGTTCCAGAACACACTTTAATTCTGATGTGATATAGAGGTATGGTTTATGGATGGGTAAACTGATAAGTTAGCGTTTTTTGCGGCAGCTTGTGCGTGGGAGTAGATGGATTTTCGCGATGCAGCGAGGCCAAGATAATAGTCGTTTGTGATACGTGCTTCTCTTCTTGGGCGGACATTTTGACAACATGAAGAGGAATTCGTAAATAAAAATAGGAGCAACAATTCTAGAACACACAACCGCGATGAGAGAGTTAGCTTGTAAGGGTTGTGAGCAGGAACCTTCAAAAAATGAGGGGTGTTTAGGTTTATAAATGCCAAAAAATTGAAGAATATGTCAAGTTATCTTGCCCATTTTGAGGTATCACGCTTTAGGATCGCTGAGATGGAATTTGAGATCAGTAGTGAGAAGGCGGAAGATGTAGAAGAGGCGTACTGCAGCTAAGACGTCCAGTTTTAGAATAAGAACTATATTGAGAGGATTAAGAGCTATAGACGTCAGAAAGACAGATAGAGCAACCCGCGGAGAATAGCTTGCGAACCATGCAATGATCCAATGCGTAATGAGAATCCAGGATTTAACGATGAGACTCTATTCCGCGAATGCATATGTCCTAGGATACCTGATGGTCATAGCGGCGGTGATAAGCGCTATGAGTATTGAAGAGACACAAAGCTATAACCACGGATCAGTATAGATATTTCGTTCAGGTTGGCTACACGCTGTGGATTCTGCCCCAGAATAACTCAGAAGACGAACGACGCAAAAGATCCACTTGCTGCAGCAGACATTCAAACATAGTTTTCGAGAGAGATACAAAGCGAACTCAATGGTCTAGGTTATGCTGAATGAGGTAGTGCACGTATGATTATCGAAGAAACACAGCAAGCTACTCAGCAATGATAAGACTCATGTTGCTACGACCTGATGGATTAAGCTACACTCAGAAAGCAAATAGAGCGAACGTACGAGATAACTGCAAAACTGCAATGAACAATGCATATGCGTCCAGGAGTAATATTGATGAAGTATACATCAGATGGGAGCAACGTGTGCAATGGTAGCATCGCGCCATTTGTACCAGAGGTGGTGGTTTGATTTCGTGCTTCGACGACTTCAAAAAAGTTTTTCAGCGGTGGATTCACTAAGTGCTGCTGGTGGACATTTCTGAGGGTTTCAAAGCTTTCTAGTGGTTTCACTGCATTCGGGTGGAAGAAGAGGATGGACGGTGGTGTAGAAGGGTGTTGACGGCATGCGCTATGAAAAAGGAGTCCTTGTTACATTGAGCTTAGACATGGGAATCGGGCGCATTTCGTGTAAGAAGAGTTCCAAGTGTGGTATCAGCTGAACTGAATAGTCTAGAGATGAGCTGATTATCGATGCACATACATAACGCTACACAAGATTGCCCTAGGATACCTCTGTATGGGTCAGTGTAAGAGCTACAGATTCGAAGGAACACACGCAGCTTTCATAGGATTAAGTCTTGATAGCATGAGGAGAGAATGAGTAAAGATCCATTTTGGTCACGGTTCAAATGCGTCGAAGAGGTGTTACGAACTGCAATGCATCTTAGAATACGTTGATTGTGTAAGGCGTATTTGTGATAAGTGCATGAGATATCATATTGTCCAATGAAGTTAAGATTGTATAGGAGGATTCAAGTTTAGGCTAGAGCTAACCGATTAGGATAGCACTCAAGAAGTGGAATAGAGGTTATGGTTTAAGATGGAACGGACGGATTAATCGTTTGCAGAAGATAGAATGTTCTATTGCCAAGCTAAACAGAAATGAAATAAGCTTTAATGCTGGGAATATTTTTTACCACAGATTCATAGCAAAGTGTGTAGTTTACGCGAATCCTTTCCTATACATTTCGTAACTTGCATTGAGCCAATATGATATCTCTGGCACTTATCACTGACGCTACACAATCAACGTATTCTAAGGATTGCATTGCAGTTCGTAGCACCTCTTCGGACGCTATGTTTGATTACCGTGGACCAATAATGGATCTTTACGTCATTCCGTCCTCTGATTGGCTAGACTTAATCCATGAAAGCTTGCGTTGTTTCTCTTCGATATCTGTAGCGCTTATCACTGACGCCATACCAGCAGCGTATACTAGGCAATGCGTTGTGTAGGTTAGGTTAGGTGGCATCGATATATCAGGCTCACTTAGACTATTCAGTTCATTGNTGTATTAAGTCATCATAGTACCCTGGGCATTGCATTATGCATTGGGTCATTGCAGTTTGCAGTATCTCGTCGGTTCGCTCTATTCTGTCTTCTGAGGTGCTAGGCTTAATCCATCAGGGTCTAGCCAAACATGAGTCTTATCCCATGCTGATCGTAGCTTGCCTTGTGTCTCTTCGATATCTCTGGCGCTACACCATCAGCATAACCTAGCCATTGCAGTTCGTTGTATCTCGTCGGAAACTATGTTTGATGTCTGTGGACCAAGAATGGATCTTTGCGTCGTTCCGTCTTCTGAGTTACTGGGCAGAATCCATCAGGGTCTAGCCAAACCTGAGAAATATTCTATACTGATCGTGGTTAGCTTTGTGTCTCTTCAATATCACTAGTGCTTATCACCGCCGCTATACCATCAGCGTATCCTAGACAATGCATTGCGAATTGAGTCATCATCGTATCCTGGTTATTGCATTACGCATTGGATCATTGCAGTTCGCAGTATCTCGTCGCCACACGGTACAGATGGTTGCCAAACCAGATATTTCTTTGCGAACTTTGACAGTTTTATGTGCTTGAAAATATCTGCTACCTTTCCCTTCTTTGCGTATAAAACACTCCTGTCCCGGAAGCTGCTTGTAGTCGGCTTTGACGTAGTTCGTCGCGTCCTCATCTACCAGCAGTCAAATTTCGTCAGCATCGTCGTGTACAGCACTCCGGGATCGCGCTTTGGCCGTCGTTTCTTGTTTTTATCATCGCGATTTGGAGTCACTATCTCTCTTGTAAGTCGATAGTCCGCTCGTTTTTTGGCTCGATGCACGTTGTAGACGATACACCAGGTTATTTGCGGCATCTCGGAGAGAGAGGTTAGGGTTTCGCTTGAAACTACCGCAACCTCTTTGTCGTCTAGCGGCTTCCGGCTTTTCGATTTCCCCCGATCCAGACTTTCCTGGCTGTCGACAAACGTTCCCAAACACTTTAATCACATTTGTAACGGTGATTTCGACTTTTAGCGATTTTGCCAGCTTTGCGTGCGAGTAGCTCGGAAATTTCGCGATGCGCGAGCAAAATTTTGATCGCTGCTCTCTTGCTTGACGGCATTTTGACAACTGAAGATGAATCTAAATCAAAATAGGAGCAACATTCTACACACAACACCTTCAAAATGAGGGGTGTTCAGCGTTTTTAAATATGCAAAATTGAAAGAAATACGCGTCAAGTTTTATTGACAAAATTTCTGACCGTACTCACCCTTTAGGATACGCTGGTGAATAGCTGTCAGTGATAGCCCAAGTGATTCGAAGGGGCGTAAACGCAAGCTACGATCAGTTATAGAATAGACTAGGTTGACTAGATCCTGACATATTAAGGCTAACCTCAGAAAACAGAATAGAGCAAACC
>PGFW01000512.1:8309-18684 GCA_003123925.1 Haematobia irritans
ACAGGATTACCGGGTAATGAGAGTTTTTGCTGGGTATGTAAAGGGCGAAGGTCTAGCAATTTTAATGTGGAGCACTCTTAAAGTTGCTTTGAAAATTTCACTAGTTTACACAGAATGTGTACTTTAGATAAGAGGTGACTTTTCTTATGTTTTTTCATCTGCTGAGTTCGAAAATGAAGGCTAAATTTTTTATGAATAATTTTTTACTACAAACGTATTACAAAAGTCAATATCACAAAAATAAGTAAATATTTTTCGACTAATTCTAGAAATTTTGTTGGACATAATTAATTTTTTTAACTTATTAAAGTAAACTTCATAGTTTGAAGGAAAGAAATGGATTTTAATTCCAAGAAGAAAATCAACTTTTTGAATTGGTACTGTGGATCATTCCCTGTTCAAGTCATAAGATTCTTATCCCCTTTCTATGCTCACCTAAATACAATCTAATTCACACATTATGCTAAAATTAGTTTCGTATAATTTTATTAATTAATTTCCTAGCTCCGCCAATAGTTCGCGTTCGATATGTGAAATTGATAATCCAATATTGGATTTTTATTAAGTGACTTGGTAACACTGAAATGCTGTAGGTATTAGAGAGATAGGTTGTGGGTGAAGCAGAACGGATGAAGCAGGTGGTACGTATGAGAGCACTTAGCAAACCCGTAAACACTTTGTACAATTGGGAACATTATATGGCACCGCATAAATAGATTTATTCCATTTGGAGTCTACTATGAATAGACATATCCATGTTGCGTTTTACTGTTCTCATACATATCTCTCGATGCTTCTTGTAGAGTACCAAGATATGTGCTTAGAGCATTTGCCGTAAACTTTTTTGGGCCAAATACACCTAAATGCTGGAAGTCCTCAAAATTAAACGGCAACACAACCAAACAAGTCATGACTATATGTTAGAAGCGACGACGACAGAAATTACTACAGTGACGACAAAAACAAATGCGTGTGTGATATAAACAACAACGCGAAAGAAAAAGAAAGCTTGATTCTTGTAACATGAACGAGTTACAAATCAGTGAGATTTTCATTTCGTTTATTTTCGTAAAAACCTTTGCTCATAACTGTGTGCGTTTGAGATATTTAAAGAGAGGCATTACTAATTATGTTGTTGCTGCTATCTACTATCTCTCGTTATTATCATTTACTTTAAAATATTAAAATGATAATTCATTGCAATAAAATGATAATTCAATGCTTATGTAGTTGTTATTTTTGTTTGTGTTTTTCATTCATTATTTTTGGGGGTGGATTTGTTATTAATGTTGTTGTCGTAAACATAATATCGTTTTGTAGTTTTACAAATAAGTATGTATTTATTTTAAATGATTTGCTGTTTTAGTGGTGATCATATTCCTTCTCTGCGTGTACTTGAAGGAAACAAAATTCTTTCCGCCGAAACTAAGTCATTCAAAGTTTGTGAAGGAAACAATTTTAATCGACGGGTCCAAAATTATGTCAGAAATCCTATATACAACAGGAACCAAAATATGCCCTCATATCCTTGATATAGAACATGACTCTAGGAAAGAGGGCACAACTGAAGCTGAAATAATTACTTATCATCCTTGCCCACATTTCCCTGAATGTCCAAAAGTATTGAGCCCCAAAGTAATTATTGCCTTTAATTTTTTGGAAAGGATCTCCTCCCAAATCTCCTATTCAATTATACCCTTCTTAAACAATTTTTTATTAAATTGACCATTTTAATACTTCTTAGTTTTCATGTTTGTAATCTGCATGTAGATATATGGAAAATTTAATCCGGGTTTCTTCCAAGCCACTTTCATGCAATGCGAGAATTGTTTGGTGGCCCTGCCCATTGATCATTGACATTGGAGCACAATATGTACTTATATTTTTTAATATATTCATTTCCTATTCCCAAAAGCAGTAATTCAATAAAATGTTTAGGTATTCCGCTTCCAAAGCATCTGCGAATGAAGAACAATCCCATTTAGACTTGGAATGAGGTTAATAATATACAACTTTTTCAATTCCTTTCACGATTGATGCCTGGGGTTTTGAAGCCGAATGACCAATCTGTGTGTCCCTGTTGGCGCTTTAAGCATAAAAGATCCCATTGTTTTCGGCTTGTGTGAAGGAGTGATAGCTGACAATGCCATGAAATAAGGTATACATTTCGGAGGGAGTTTATTATAAAAATTATAAAAAACAAACAACAATCCAACGCCAAGGTGTTTTGAAGGTCCACTCATGATTGGTCTGCAAATCTTCTTTGACATGCAAGTCATATGATCGCTCCTTTTAGGCAATGCAAGGATGAGCTTGCGAATATATGTTTGACTTCTCCCCAATCACTCGACAGGTGGTGCATATTTATTTGGACATTAATTTTCCAGTTCAACTTCAAGGAAGGGGGATCTGTGAGTTCATATAAATCACATGGTCGTTTTTGTTGATTTTGTGGATGTACGAGTTCGGTTTTGTTTGTTTTATAGACAGTGTGAGTGGTCGTTGGGTTCTTTAGCAATGATATGAAGCACTTTTCGGGTTCTTACGGTGAGATGATGTAGAAGGCCAAATTACTTTGGGAGTTCAATTGAGAAAGCATATCCAATTTCACCTCCTTTACTCATCAAACTGAATATGTTATATGAGAGGTAGAAAAATTTCGAGGGTTATGATAAATGATTCCGTGTGTAGATTGACAGAAGGTAAATATTTGTTCGACAAGTCGATTATTACTTTGATGGATTTTCCAAGAACATATGCTGGCATTAATTTAGATTTCATAGTATTGTTAGCTTGATATTACTTATTTTTATGTAAGTAGTTGTCGAATTTCCAAGGTAAGATTTAAGCTATGGTCAAGCATAGAATCAATATGTTCGCATTTTTTTAAAACAAAAATTCTGGTATTTATAATTTTTATTTTGTATTTTAATGTCAATCTAATATTAGTGAAACCTACAGAATGATTGACCGGCTTTGAACCATTCTACTATGAACCTCCTGACCGACAACAACATATACGAAAATATCGAAATGTGTGTATGTTATGCTTATACATTTCGATATAAAAATTTGTGCTGCAAATATTTCTGATTAAAACGTCCTTGCAAAACTCCTCCATGAGGAGGATATGAATGTCTACAATCATTTCTCGACTAAATGGACTAATGAGTTTTTTGTATACACACAATATTTTAAAATTAGGTCAACGAATTTTTTAATCCTACCCGATCGGTGGTCTGTCAGTATCCAGTAATAGTGAATGCGTTGGCGTATCACATTTCTATATGTTTAATCAAAAAGGGTTCGTGTGGATATTCCATAATGAAATGGAATCGTTAGCCAAGGGTGATGAAGAGGTTTCAAACTTAACCTAGCTAATTAGAACCCGATAAAGCTTATATTTTCAACGTTCAAGTGGTGCCAGGGAAGATTACTTTGGGGATATATTTGTGTTAAAAAAAAAAAAAATAATTCTTTCCTCCCAAACGATATTTAAGACAAACGAACATCGCATTTTGCTGTAAAAATGTTTGTTTGTAAGAGAACGTACTTCGATTTTACAAATTTCGCCTTTTGTCCCGAGGGAGAATCGAACCATATACGTTTTGTAAACAAAAGCACTATCCATTGGACCACGTAGCTCTTATTGCCATCAACACACAAATACCACTATAGCTTTCAAAGCACAAGTAACGTATACAATGAGGAAATTCTATTTGTAGACTAGATTGTTGGGCATACAAAATATGATTCAAAGAAACTTCACGTAAAAAAACAAACCACTGAGACGAAAAACAACACTAACAAAATTTACGTAATATTGTTTTGTTTCGTAAAAATATTTTCCAATTACTAAATGGGGCCAACAAAATGGAGACCATGTCCAGTGGAAATACAAAGAAAAAAAAAAACTATTTCATAAAAGAAGGCAAGGAGGGTTTAGAGAGGAAAGGTCGCAGAAAATTTTAAGAAGGACACAACATTTGTTGTTTCTTGCTGTATTGTTCTTCGGGCTCCAGAGCGCTTATCAGCAACAGTAATCCACAGGCGCGCACCACCAAGACGTATAGTAATTTTATTTCCACTGTAGTTTCTATTTGTATGTTGTTAATTTATAAAATTTTTTGTTGTTGTTATGGTAAATATGGAATATTTTCTTTACTTGTTGTAGATGTTGTTGGGGATGTGGTTTTTAACACCTTTAATATATTTTCAAGGGATGCACTTGAGCTAGCTAAGAAAATATGAAATTCACCTCTTTGGTAAAATAGAAAGTTCTCGCTTTCACTTTAAAAGTTACGTTCAAGTAGCAAACACATCATACATCACTCACAAATCATTTTGTGTTTTTCAGTTTATTTAGAAGGAAACTCAGATTCGTTCAAATATTATAGTCCTTTTTTTTCTTGTTGTGGTAAATTTCCTGTTAATAACAGGTTACTAGTGATTGAGGATGGTTAGGTGGAGGGGAGGATAGGTTGAGGATTGTGATTAATGATTTATAACTAAATAGACATCTAATTTTTGGGCTGATCCAAGGGAAAACCTCAAAATATAACAGATCTGTGACACCATTATTGAAACAGCTGACTTTTGTAATTCTTTTCGTGGGCGCTGTGGAAGAGGATACTCCTGTATTTTTTTGGGCCGTGGCGTTTCTGTTTTCAATTTAATTTTAGATTTTAATTTTCTTGTGTATGTTGGTTGCTTTTAACAGTGTTGTGCTTGTGTATGTTCAGAAACCGTAGAAAAGACAACACAAAAACGAAAACACTGCTCAAACCGTAGCCGACGATGATGAGCTGCACAACGTAGGCAGGCGACAAACTGTTAACTACGACCAGACGAACAACAGAAATATTGGCCTGCTTTTCAAAAACGAATAAAGTAGATGGCAATAATTTATGTGCTCTCTCATCGTTAGTCTTCGTAGTAGACGACGGACGTCGGTTGCTGTCGGTTTTGTTTTGTAGTGGAGTACGGTTTGGGGTTGTGGGGGTTTTGGGCCGACTGCTGAGTGATGAGCTGTGTATTGCAAAACTGAGAAATGGTGAATGAATTCCTACGTTGCATGAGAAAATATGAAAATTGACGAAAACAATAACAAAACCAAGGGCCATAACAGAAAAAATAACACAGCGGAGTAGAAAAGAAAAAAAGAACAACAACACTACCAAAATGAAATTCTAACAGTAATGAACGATGGCGTTAGAAAAAAACCGCTACATATTCTGTTAAAAAGCTTTTGTTGTTGTTGTTAACATTCATCCACTAGTATAGAAGTAGCATATGTGCATGATACTCTCGTATATTTTCTCTTCTCCGCCCCCTCCGCAAATCTGTGGACGAAAAAGGCCAGTCATGAAAGTCTATGTGTTTGTTAGAGGCTCATGACAAAAACTGACTGGACTGATTTTGATTGGCTAGCTGCTGAGGGACATTGTTACGTAGAATGAGTTGCATTGAGTATACGTCAAGCAAGGGTGCCAATAATTGTATATGTTGTGTCTACCATAAGGGAATTTTTGTGAAAAATGAAAATTTGTCAATCTGAAGACCATAGGCCATTCTCTGACGTCGATGTAGTAAATAATGTCCTACAATAACATAAATGGTCTATGCTACCCGGCATTAAAACTAAAGATTGTAGTGTCTTTCATAAAAGCTGTTTGTACTTTATTATTTTAGTACTAATTTAAATAGTACTGTTAGCACTGTTAGAAAAATATGTTTTTCATATGTTCGATATAAACAAAATGTGTTTCGGGCACAATTTTTTAAAAACCCAAAGCTATCCGTACAATATGATTTAAGTGCAAGACATGTAATGTTCCTAAACTAAACTCTAAATGTTTGGGACAGCATATATTAAGTAATGTTAGAATATATTATTGTTGTTGGGCAATGAAATGTTTCATAAAAATAATGATGTGTGATTATGTAAACATATATATCATTTACAAAATTTCGAGTAAACATATATGATGTTGTGAGGATTTTATTCAGAAGAGCGACAGAGAGATAGTATAGAGAAAGAAAATAGTGATGGAAACCAGGAGGGTTGGACGGCAAAGATATCAACATAACACAAGGCGGAGAATCAAAAGAGAAGCAACTTGTGTGCAACGCGCTTGTATGTTGTTTTCGTGAAAACTGTTTATCGACAAGTCGCAAAAATTTGATGAATGCCTTAACGTCTAAATATTATTTATATTTGAATAATTAGAAATGAGTATTCGGAGTAAAGAGAATAGTCATTTTGAAAAAAAAAAAAATTAAAACAGGCCTGTGCTTTCGCCTTGAGAGCATTCATTATAAAAATTTAATATAGTATATATATAAATGTGTAAATTAAAAAAAAAATTGGTGTACGGTCGGAGCAGGGATTGAACCCACGACCCTTTGCATGAAAGGCAGACGTGCTAACCATTGCTCCACGTGGCAAACAAATGTATGTTTCTGTTAAATAATGTTTTGTTTGCGTCGGCTCGTGGGCGCTGCAGACTATTCTACATAAATATAACTTATAACGAAATAATTGTCTATTGATCGGTCATAAACGCTAACGTAGAAACCAGTGGATAGTGTGATGGCTTAGCAAACTGTATGGTCGCTCGGTTGGATTCCTCCGTCCAGGAGAATGGTAAAATTTAAAAAATTTATAAAAATTGAATAATCCTTCAAACATATTTTTTGTACTTATAGAAAAAGGTGCCAAAGAACTAAAAAAAATTCGTAGAAATGAAAGTTATGTGAGGGAAATGAGCAGGAATGTTTCTTTGGGGAGAATTTTCTTCCAAGCATAATAAATATTTTTGGGCTCAAGAATGCTTGACCAAACATACAATAGTGTTGTACATAAAAAACAAACATATTAATGTTTCGGCAGTATCCAATTAATATATATGCTTCCATGCAAATATGTATTGGAACATATGTTAGAGAGCGATTTTTTTTGAGGGTGTTACGAATGTAACTTAAGTTTCCAAACATTAAAAACCTTTTCGAAATAAAGAAGTTATAATAAAAGCGCAAACGTTTGTCCTCGATAAACTTTTACCCTTGACTTTTAATTCAGTTACAAAGTAAAGTTGTTGATAGTTTTTTGACAAAGTTGTTTAACTATTATTATCTAAATTGAAAATATAAAATGAAGTAAATCGATATGATTATGGTAATAAAAAGTAAGCAAGGTTGATCTACTTTATTCTTTCGTCTCTTGGCGGTTTCTCCTGGAATGACTTCATTAAGCATTCGTGAGAAGAAGCGAAACAAATTTTTATCGATGAGATACAATGAAAATGATAACTGAAGCGTAAACGTACTTGTCCAATAAAATTGAATGATAAAATGAAAATATATGTTACAAATAAAATGTTAGCATTTAAAAGAAAATAAAAAAACGAACGTTAATAAAATTGCAAAATTTTAAATTAACGGAAAAGTCATATAGTCTTTTGGAATTAACGTATTGAGATAAAATACTGAGTTTATATGAAGCTAACATCGAAGTTTAAAAATAGGAATGTTTCGATATTAAAACTATATCCGCAATAAATTTAGAAACGAAATTGTTTTCGAAAGGCTCAACTCTCTTCTACCCGATAGGGATTACCCAGCAAAAACTAAGGTAACCGGCACATCTCATTACAAATTGGACATTAACAGGAGTAAAGCTGTCATTACGGCGTTGTAATTAGCGATTGCGGCGAGGTTATAATGAATAACTTGTAATGACAAAATATAAATTACTTCTCGGTAATTTCGCGAATTGTTATTCATTCGAAAAATTTTTTAGGCAGTTTGAGTTAGAAGAATTAATAAATATAGAATAAATGATGGTAAACCATTAGGTATAACATTATTCACATAATCGAGCACTTACATAAGAAATCAATAAGAATATGTAGATGTGATACGGTAATTCTGAAAATATTTTCCGTTAAGAAATTTTTGATCACAAATATTCAATAATAATAATTGTGGTTTAATGAAATTATCAATATTATGTTTAAATAAATGCTGTTCTTATAGCGTCATTAACATTACACTTCCAAAATGCGCTTAAACTAAATTTCAAATACCAATTTTGCCTTATATAAAAAGAGACCTTAAAATCCACTTTTAGTCGATTCGAACCTTATGTGAATTGGCTAATTGATAATATTATAAACGTAATTCAGCGAATCCAACTCCCTTAAACAACTGTACATATTATTTCTATTCTTAAGTGGTGAAATTAATTTGGCGTGTAATTTAGATTATTTATTAGAATTTTTTGTTTATTTTTATACATTCTTTTCTATTCAAGTAGTTCTCCTATTACAAGCAATCATTCGCCATATTTTGATCGCATTGTAATCGGCGATAGAAATAATCAATATTTTTGAGATTTGGTTGGTCCTGAGACAATAAGTGGCAATTTTGCAAGCTTTTGGTGTATCCACGAATTAAGTCATTACATATTAGGTGATATATGCTTTAAAATGCCAGCTACTGTATTTTATGGCCGGTAAGTATGCCTGGGGAGAAGTACTTTCCTTCTAGGACATGCCGTATATAGAATTAAGTCCGAGCGATGCCAATTAATGAAGTGGTTATTAATTTTAAAAATAGCTTACCGAAACTAGGATTACCGAGTAATGGAGAGTTTTTGCTGGGTATGTAAATGGCGAAGGTCTAGCAATTTTTAATGTGGAGGCACTCTTAAAGCTTGCTTTTGAAATTTCAACTAGTTTACACAGATGTGTACTTTAGATAAGAGGGCTGACTTTTCTTATGTTTTTTCATCTGCTGAGTTCGAAAAATGAAGGCTAAATTTTTTATGAATAATTTTTTACTACAAACGTATTACAAAAGTCAAATAATCACAAAAAATAAGTAAATATTTTTCGACCTAATCTTCTAGAAATTTTGTTTGGACAATAATTAATTTTTTTAACTATTAATAGTAAACTTCATAGTTTGAAGGAAAGAAAATGGATTTTAATTCCAAGAAAGAAAATCAACTTTTTGAATTGGTACTGTGGATCATTCCCTGTTTCAAGTCATAAGAATTCTTATCCCCTTTCTATGCTCACCTAAATACAAATCTAATTCACACATATGCTAAAATTAGTTTCGTATAATTTTATTAATTAATTTCCTAGCTCGCGCACAATAGTTTCGCGTTCGATATGTGAAATTGATAATCCAATATTGGATTTTTATTAAGTGACTTGGTAACACTGAAATGCTGTAGGTATTAGAGAGATAGGTTGTGGGTGAAAGCAGAACGGATGAAGCAGGTGGTACGTATGAGAGAACTTAGCAAACCCGTAAACACTTTGTACAATTTGGGAACATTATATGGCACCGCATAAAATAGATTTAATTCCATTTGGAGTCCTAACTATGAATAGACATATCCATGTTGCGTTTTACTGTTCTCATACATATCTCTCGATGCTTCTTGTAGAGTACCAAGATATGTGCTTAGAGCATTTGCCGTAAACTTTTTTGGGCCAAATACACCTAAATGCGTGAAGTCCTCAAAATTAAATCGAACACAACCAAACAAGTCATGACTATATGTTAGAAAGCGACGACGACAGAAATTACTACAGTGACGACAAAAACAAATGCGTGTGTGATATAAACACAACGCGAAAGAAAAAAGAAAGCTTGATTCTGTAACATGAACGAGTTACAAATCAGTGAGATTTCATTTCGTTTATTTTCGTAAAAACGCTTTGCTCATAACTGTGTGCGTTTGAGATATTTAAAGAGAGGCATTACTAATTATGTTGTTGCTGCTATCTACTATCTCTCGTTATTATCATTTACTTTTAAAAATATTAAAATGATAATTCATTGCAATAAAATGATAATCAATGCTTAGTAGATTGGTTATTTTTGTTTGTGTTTTTCATTCATTATTTTTTGGGGGTGGATTTGTTATTAATGTTGTTGTCCGTAAACATAATATCGTTTTTGTAGTTTTTACAAATTAAGTATGTATTTATTTAAATGATGTTGCTGTTTTTAGTGGTGATCATATTCCCTCTCTGCGTGTACTTGAAGGAAACAAAATTCTTTCCGCCGAAACTAAGTCATTCAAAGTTTGTGAAGGAAACAATTTTAATCGACGGGTCCAAAATTATGTCAGAAATCCTATATACAAAGGAAACCAAAATATGCCCTCATATCCTTGATACTAGAACATGACTCCTAGGAAAGAGGGCACAACTGAAGCTGAAATAATTACTTATCATCCTTGCCCCACATTTCCCTGAATGTCCAAAAGTATTGAGCCCAAAGTAATTATTGCCTTTAATTTTTTGGAAAGGACTCCTCCCAAATCTCCTATTCAATTATACCTTCTTAAAACAAT
>PGFW01000516.1:4809-19590 GCA_003123925.1 Haematobia irritans
CAAAAGAGAGAGATAAAATTTTGACAAAAATTTTCTATAAAAATAAAATTTTGACAAATTTTTCTCTATAGAATAAACATTTTAGACAAAGTTGGTGTATATAAAAATTTTGAAATTTTTAGAAAATTAAATAGAAAGAAATTAAATTTTGACAATTTGTTTTGTAAGAAATCACAATTTTGACAATTTAATTTTCTTAGAAATAATTTGAAACAACATGTTTCTATAGAAAATAAAATTTTGACCAAAAATTTTGTATAGAAAATAAAATTTTGTACCTGGCAAAAATTTTGTATAGAAATAAAATTTTGAAAAAAAGTTCTAGTAGAAATATAAATTTTGGAAAATGTTCTAATAGAAATAAATTTTTGAGAAAATTTTCTATAGAAATAAAATTTTGACAAATTGTTCTATAGTAAATCAAAATTTCAAGCGAACGAAATTTTTCATATAGAAATAATTTGGACAAAAATTTTGCTATATAAATTAAATTTTTGACTAATTTGTTTTGATAGAAATAAAATTTTTGAACAAAAATTTTTAATAGAATAAAAATTTCTGAGATAAATTTTTTTTCTATATAAATAAAATTTTGACAATTTTCTATAAGAAATACAATTTTTGAGAAAAATATCTTAGAAATAGAAATTTTCTATAGATAATTAAAATTTTCCACAAAATTTTGTATAGAAAAAAAAATTTTGAAAAATGTTCTATAGAAATAAAATTTTGAGAAAATGTCTATAATAAATTTTTGAAGAAAATTTTCTATAGAAATACAAAATTTTTCTATAGAAATAAAATTTTTGATAAAAATTTTCTTATATAAATAAATTGGTGACCAAAAATTTTCTATAGAAATACAAATTGTGGACCAGAAATTTTTCTTATAGAAATAAAATTTTGATAAAATTTTCTAAATAAATAAAATTTTAAGAAAATTTTCTATAGAAATAAAAATTTTGAAGAAAATTTTTCTATAGAAATAAATATTTTGAGAAAATTTTCTATAGAATAAAATTTTGACAAAAATTTTCTATAGAAAATAAAAATGTTACATTTTCTATAGAAATAAAATTTTGACAAAAATGTTCATAGAAATAAATTTTGACGAAAATTTTCTAATACGAAATAGAATATTTACAAAGATTTTCTATAGAAATAAAATTTTGGATAAAAAATTTTTGTAGTAGAAGATAAAATTTTTGATAAAAATTTTTTGTATAGAAAATATTTTGATAAAAATTTTGTATAGAATAAATTGTGACCAAAAATTTTAATAGAATAAAATTGTGACCGAAAATTTTTTCTATAGAAATAAAAGATTGTGACCAAAAATTTCTATAGAAATAAAATTTTGATGAAAAGTTGTCTTAAGAAATAAAATTTTTTTGAGAAATTTTCTATAGAAATAAAATTTTGAGAAAATTTTCTATAGAGAAATAAAATTTTGACAAAATTTACTATAGAAAATAAAATTTGAACAAAATTTTTCTAATAGGAAATAAAATATTGACAAAATTCTTCTATCAGAAATACAAATTTTTGACAAATTTTTTATTTAGAAATATAAATTTTGACAAATGTTCGCTATAGAAATAAAATTTTAACAAAATTTTCCATGGGAATAAAATGTTGACAAAATTGTCTATAGAAAATTTTCTATATAAATAAAATTTTGATAAAAATTGTTTATAGAAATAAAATTTTGACAAAAATTTTCTATAGAAATAAAATTTTGACAAAATTTTCTATTAGAAATTTTGATTTTATTCGATTTTCTATATAAAAATTTGACAACATTTTCTTTTTCTATAGAAAATAAAATTTTGACAAAATTTTTCTATAGAAATAAAATTTTGAACCAAAATTTTCCTATAGAAATAAAATTTTGAAAAAATTTTCTTTATGGAAATTTAAATTTTGTAAAAAATTTCTATAGAAATCAAAATTTTGGCAAAGTTTTCTTATAGAAAATAAAATTTAGACAAAATTTTCTATAGAAATAAGATTTTGAAAAAAAAAAAAAATATAAAAAACGTTAAAATAAGATTTTTTAAATTTGCTCTTTTAATGTTACAGAAAATCGTTCGCAGGCGAAGGTAGCGGTCGGTGGTGGTGGTGTAATAATGCAATGGTGGGCTGGTCCAATTTCTACCAAACAGCACTAGCTGTGATATCTCAAAAGAGGATGGTGATATAAATCAAAATGATCCCTATAAGGATATATCCTAAATTTCAATGGTCTTGAGAAATGGCAATGGATTTTTAAGTGTAAGCAGCTGGTGTTACTGCCAATGATAAAAGTATCAAAGATGCCAAAATCAAGTTGCTGCCAAAATAAGGAAAACAAAAGAAATGGTGGCAAATTTCTCAAGTTAAAGTATTGAGAGCAAGACTCCAATGTGAAAACTTTTGAATTAATTTCTACTTCAAAATCCTCTAGAATATATAAATTTGGAGACATATTAACTGTAACAAATACCACATCTAGTTCCTGGTGAAATTGTGTTCAAACCTTGCACATCGTGATTATCCAGATATACAAATTGGCAGTGGATACGCAACAGATATCCAGTTATTAGCTGGCTTTGCAAAGCAAAGGCTATTCCGCTTAGCTAAACTTGCTAGCCCTCCGATATGGTTAGTAAACAGAGTTATTTTTATCCAAAAAAAGTTTTCCTTCAAACAAATTTTCAGATCTCCGGAAAGGCTCTCAACAGAAGGCTGTGATGAAACATCATAAATGTTGACGCCTCATCTGTAGAACCTTTGCCATCGCCATTTGCAACGTTTTCTCAAGTCGTGGTGGTTCTTGTCATTGTTGGCTCAGTTATTTACTCCACGGTATATCCATGAAGGACATCTCGCAAACACCAAAATAATGTTTCCCGAAAAAGAGAAAAGCCACCATGAATGATTGGTCCAAGTTGGAGCGCAAATGATGATATCTATGAAGATACTTGAGGATCCTCTGTCTGAACCAACGCACCAAAAACAGGCTACCATAACAGCTGTGCCCCAACATTCTTTGGGCGGCTTTTGGTTTATTCTTACGTCTTGCCTGCCTATTCAGAGTGTTCTTTTGGGCGGGATAAATTAAAGCAGCAAATGTCCTGCTTCGTTTAGTTTTTGGGTGTAACTGGGTGATGGAGAAGGCAGTGAGTATTTTGGAGAATTTTTAACAAGGAATTAAAATGTTGTAAATATCCCTCTTTTCTAATGCAAGATGAAATAAATTTACAGTCTTTCAAATTGGCTCGCCTTCATTGCCCACTTTGCCATTTGACAGTTTTCCGTCAAACTCTTGGATTTAGCTCAATCCGCTAAAACAGGATTGATGGTAATGCTTTTGAGGACGCATGGTTATCGAAGTAGGTGCCATGCATTGATATTGAATTGCTTGAGTATTTTTACACATCATTCGGCCCATATATCCTCGGAAGTAGCCAAGCTGAGGTAATAATAAAAATTAAGAAAAAATACTTCAAATATAGGAGAGCTAATGTTCACATAATAATTTTCATTTCAGAGTGTAAGTACTGGTGAGCAAGTGGCGGTACTGGTGGTAGTAGCAATAATGGCAATGCTAGTGGAAATCCCATTAAAACAATTACCAATCTCCGAAGATGCTTCCTTGGCAACATCTGACGATAAGGGCCATATGTATTGGGCCAAGGGTACAGGTTTTGGAACTGGATCCACTACACAATCATGGAATGTAGAACAGGCGTTACTACGGCAAAAGAGTGAAGAGGAACATGTTACTGTATTATTACAGGTAACATTGCACAAATCTGAGAGCTCTACGATATCGATTGAAAACATTTTTCGTGTTTTTTTTTTTTTCGTTTTTAGGTTCTTGCTAGTTATGTCAATCCGGGTGATCATATTCCAACAGCCGATGAAATGCCATACCATGAGATAATGAATGAAACAAATGAATTACCCAACGAATTTTTATCTCTTCTCAAGCAATCGTGTCTCATTCCAGCGCTTAGTTCCTATTTACGCAATGATTCCGTACTTGAATATAACCAGACACATTCACTTTTATCGAGCCATTTTACAGTTATTGAGATCTATATCACTCTCACAGGAATTGGTATCATTATTGCAGCCACAAAATACTGGCAAAGTTCACGCATCAATATCGGAGCTTTGACAAACATGAAAACTTGCGTGGACACCTATGCCAAACGTTTAAAGTAAGAATTGGGAGAAAAAAGAAACTAAAATGAAAACTTCCAATGACATATAATTGACTACAGTCTATTTCCGTTTGCCAATTGTAATTTAAAACCTTAAACCATTTTCCTTGAACCTTAACCTAAATTTCCTTTAAATTTTCTTTTAAAGAATCTCTCTTGTATATTTAAAATCCAAAACCACTTTTCTTCATATTTTATTTTTATACCCACCACCATAGAAGGTGACGGGGTATAAATAATAATAAGTTTGTCATTCCGTTTTTGTAAGCACATCGAAATATCGATTTCCGACTATATAAAGTATATATATTCTTGATCAGGGAGAAATTCTAAGACGATATAACCATGTCCGTCTGTCTGGCTGTCTATCTGTTGTAATCAACGCTACAGTCGTCAATAATGAATTAAAACGTGCTGAAATTTTGCACAAACTCGTCTTTTGTTCTGGCACGCCAAGGTCAAGTTCGAAGATGGGCTTTATCGGTCCCAGGTTTTGATATAGTAAACCGACCCCCGATTTGAGGTATTGGACTTCATAGAAACCGTAGTTTTTTATCCAATTCTCTTGAACTTGGAAATCTAGAGGTATTTTAGTACCATAGAGAAGTGTGCCAAAAAATCGTAAGTATCGGTCATGTTTGTGGTATAGCCACCATATAGACCGATCTCCAGATTTTACTTCTTGGGCGTCATAGAATCCGTAGTTGTTATCAATTTGTCCGAAATTGGAAAATCTGTGAGAACTTTAGGACATAAAAGTGTGCACAAATATGTTTTGTATAACCCCATATAGATCGACCTCCAGATTTTATTCTTGAGCTTCTAAGAATCCTTAGTTTTTTATCAATTCTCCTGAATTGCAAATTAGGGGGTATTTTAAGACCATAGAGAAGTGTGCAAATAGTGAGTATCGGTCCATGTTTTGGAATAGCCCCCGTATAGACCGATCTCCAGAGTTTACTTCTTGGGCTTCTAGAAAACCGTAGTTTGTTATCCAAATTGCCTGAAATTGGAAATCTAGATCCATCTCCAAGATTTTACTTCTTGGGCTTATAAAAACTACGGTTTCTCGTAGTTTTTATCAAATTTACCTGAAATTGCGAAATCTAGAAGTATATGTAGGACCATAATGAGCTCGTACCGAAAATGGTGAGTATCGGTCAATTGTTTTAGTATAGCCCGATCTCCCGATTTTACTTTTTGATAATAATTATTTGATTCATAGTGGTGGTATTTAAGATTCGGCCCGGCCGAACTTATTGCTCTTATATTGTTTTTTTTTTTTTTTTTTAATTCGACTTTATTAGTAACGTAGGCCCAATTCGTCCAATTCAATATTTCTTAAAAACTAATAATAATAATCTATATTTGATTTACAAATTGCCCAATTTTTTTTTTTAATTTTCTTCATATTAGTTTTTATCGACTTTTGATATTGGTTCGATAAAATATTAACGAAAAATCATCAAGAATCTAATCTTTTTAAAATTTGAAAATATCTGTAATCTGTATTTTATTCTGGCTATAAAAAAAATCACAATTATAATTATATTTATTTATTTTTTGTTTTTCAATTTTAGATTAAACAAAAAATCCAATATCAAAGGTCAAACCCAACAAGTCACTGTGATATAGACGATGGCGATGATGAGGGTTTAGCATTGCTTATACCCGACATTCAAGAGACTACATATTGGTACAAAAGACCACCCATAGATCAGGCCAACAACAACAAAATCAAGCAGGAATGTCAACGAATGAATTTGGTCAAATGGTGGATATGGATCGTCCTCTTCAGAGTAAATCAATTTGCAAGAGCGTTATTTGGCCGTTATGAAGAAACTACAATTTGACACATTTGAATATGATCGTTGAAGCTGGAAAGCAAATGGTTATCGTTTTTGTATGTGTCGCATCATTTTTGAAGAAATGGTACGAAATGGCTGGTGATCGTTTATCATCCATCGCGTGTAAAACGTTTAGCCCAAGAAGCTCGTAAACTTTCCACAAAGTCTGCCGTTATCGTTTAGCAGTTCCGTATTTGTTCGTTGTGATACTGATCGTCTTGACGTGATGAAGGTAATGATATAATGTTTTATTTTAGTTGTGATTTTATCTCAAAAATTTTGTAATATGGTGCGAAAAAGAATATACTAGGCAAATATACTCTTTATTTGTACAATAAATAACAGGAAAGAAATAATCACCAAAATATTTCCATTAAAATGTTAATTGGAATCTGAAACATGTTTGCAATTAAAAAATAATTGATACAATTACTTTTTTAATCAAACTCGGAAACTAACTGCCCTGTTCATGGAATTTTCGTTAGCCTCAAGGACGTACGTTCGTCAAAATCGCCAATATTGAATATCTCGAAAACGCAGAGTCTGTGGAAATACCAATTGTTTCGTGTTCGATAGTAAATCATTAATAATATAGTTCATGACAAATTTCAGCCTTTTCTAGCAAATTATATCTAAAGTTATTTTAGTTTCAATCTATGACGAACGATCTCGTCTCGAGTCGATTTTGTATTTCATGAACAGGCAGTAAGTCCAATTTTTTTTTCCAATTAAAGTCTTAATGAGCTTTAAAAAATATTTAATTAAAAATGTAATTGATGCAACAATTTTTTTAATTGAAACAAAAATCAATTAATTTTTTAATTAACTTTCAATTAATTTATCATTTCTGTGATTGAAGATATTTTAAATAAAAAGTAATTGGCATCAATTAATTTCGTGATTGAATCAGAATTTTTTGTTGTGTGAATTAAATGCACAAGTCTATTAAGAAATTGGATTGATCGTCTTTAATAAAAAAATTAATTGATAAGTCATTTTTTTTTAAATCAAAACCAAAGTTAGTTAAGAACAATGAGTGAAAAGTTTCGCGGTTTTTATTTAATTTAATTAATTAATTTGAACAATAAAAATTCAAAATTTAATTAAAACATTTGTTGTTGTTTGATTTCAAAAACTCAATCCATTGTTTAATTACAAAGGTGTTTGAATAATTAAAACAAGATTAATTAAATAATTAATTGATCAGTTAAAAAAACTTATAGAGTTTTTCAAATCGACATCAATTAAGTTTTTGAATTGAAAAATAAAATATTAATTATGTTTTGCAATCAACATCAATTAAATTTTGTAATCAAATCAAATTAAATAATATTTTAATCAATCAATTAAAATTGTGATTGAACTATCATCATTTTCAATTAAAACATTAATTGGTCAATAATTTCGTGTAATTTTTTTGATTGAATCAAATAAAAAATTATTTTTTTTTTACAATCAAAACCAATTAAATTTGTAATTGAATTGATTAAAAAATTAATTGAAATTTTCAAACCAAATTAATATAATTTTTTTTAAATCAAAAATTGTTTATGACCAAATGAAATTGTGATTGATACTATCATCATTTCAATTAAAACATTAATTGGATCAATTAATTTATTTATTTATTTATTTATTCAGTCATCAATACAAAGGAAGCCAATAAAGGCCTATTATACATGTATTGTAGTAAGAAATCTATGTGTAGAATATATGAAATAAAAGCTTAAAAACTAAAGTATTTCAGATATTTATAATTTGGATGGCTCCCCAGCCACTTGAAATTCATACAAGATATGTACAAAAAAAGTAATAGATAAACGATCCCATGATGCCAGCAAATCATAATAATAAGCTACTCAATACTATTAAAATATTGCATAATCCTCTTTCTATAAGATTCGCATGAAAACGAGAATGACCTAAGGTGATTGAAGAAAAAAAATCGACACCAAGTAATTTTTGATCAATTCAAAAATTAATAGTGTTTTGCAATCAACATCAATTCAATTTTTCAATGAATAAATTACAAAATTAATTGTATTTTTCAATCAACATCAATTAAATTTTTAATTGAATCAATTAAAAAAATAATTGAAATTCTAAAATTAAATTAATTAATTTTTTTAATTAAATATTTTTTATGCCCAATTAAAACTGTGATTGATACTAATTTTTCGTTATTTAAGACATTTCAATTAAAAAAATAATTCAATCAATTAATTTCGTGATTGAATCGACACCAATTCATTTTGGATCAATTAATTTCGTGATTGAATCAAAAAAGTCGACATCAATTTATTTTTTGACTGAATCAATTAAAAAAATAATTGTGATTGATACTATCATCATTTCAATTAAAACATTAATTGGATCAATTAATTTCGTGATTGAAGAAAAAAAATCTACACCAAGTAATTTTTTGATAAATGCAAAAATTAATAGTGTTTTGCAATCAACATCAATTAAATTTTTCAATGAATAAATTACAAAATTAATAGTGTTTTGCAATCAACGTCAATTAAATTTTTAATTCAATCAATTAAAAAATTAATTGAAATTATCAAATCAAATTAATTAACATATTTTTTTAAATTAAATATTTTTATGCCCAATTAAAACTGTGATTGATACTATCATTTTCGTTATTTAAGACATTTCAATTAAAAAAAAAATTGAATCAATTATTTTCGTGATTGAATCGACACCAATTCATTTTGGATCAATTAATTTCGTGATTGAATCAAAAAAGTCGACATCAATTAATTTTTTGACTGAATCATTTAAAAAAATAATTGTACAACAATTCATTAATTGACATTAATTCAAAAATTAATAGTTGTTTTGCACATCAACTATCATCTTAAATCTTGTTTATTGAAATAAATGAAAAAATAATTGAAACTTTCAAATCAAATTATTTAATTTTTTTAATCAAATATTTTTTATGTCCAATTAAAACCGTGATTGATACTACAATTTTCGTTATTGAAGACATTTCAATTAAACAATTAATTGGATCAATTAATTTCGTGATTGAATCAAAAAAATCGACATCAATTAATTTTTTGACTGAATCAACTAAAAAATTAATTGTGTTTGCAATCAAAAACAATTAATTCAAAAATTAATAGTGTTTTGCAATCAACATTAATTAAATTTTAAATGAGAACAATTTGATTTGCAATTTACAAAATCAAATTAACTAATTTTTTTAATTAAATATTTTTTTATGCCCAATTAAAACTATTTTCATTATTGAATACATTTCAATTAAAAAATTCATCATCAATTATTTTCGTATTTGAATAAACAAAAATCGACATCAACTAATTTTTTGATTGAATCAATTCAAAAATTAATAGTGTTTTGCAATCAACATCAATTAATTCATAATAATAATAAAATAAATTAAAAACGAATTGTGTGTTTTCAATCAAAATCAATTAATTTTTTGATTGAATCAATTTAAAAATTAATTGAAATTCTCAAAATATTTTTTTATGCCCAATTAAAACTGTGATTGATACTATCATTTTCTTTATTTAAGACATTTAATTAAAAAATTAATTGGATAAATTAATATCGTGATTGAAATACGACGCGAAATTCATTTTTGATTGAATCAATTAAAAAATTAATTGTGTTTTGCAACCAACAACAATTAATTCATTAATTGAATCAATTCAAAAATTAATAGTGTTTTGCAATCAACATCAATTAAATATTTAGTTGAATAAATTAAAAAAAAATTAATTGAAATTCTCAAATAAAATCAATTAATTTTTTAATTAAATATTTTTTATGTCCAATTAAAACTATGATTGATACTATCATTTTCGTTATTGAAAACATTTCAATTAACAAATTAATCGGATCGATTAATTTCGTGATTGAATCAAAAAAAATTGACATCAATTAAATTTTTAATTGAATCAATTAAAAAATTAATTGTGTTTGCAACCAACATCAATTAATTCTTGAATTGAATCATTTTTCAATCAACATCAATTAAATTTTTGATGAAATCAATTAAAATATTAATTGAAATTCTCAAATGAAATTAATTAATTTTTTTAATCAAATATTTTTTATGTCCAATTAAAACTATGATTGATACTACCATTTTCGTTATTGAAGACATTTTAATTAAAAAATTAATTGGATCAATTAATTTCGTGATTGAATCAAAAAAATCGACATCAATTAATTTTTTGACTGAATCAATTAAAAAATGAATTGTGTTTTGCAATCAACACCAACAATTAATTCATTCATACAATCAATTCAAAAATTAATAGTGTTTTGCAATCAACATCAATTAAATTTTTTGTTGAATAAATTACAAAAATTAATTGAAATTTTCAAATCAAATAATTTTTTTAATCAAATAGTTTTTATGCCCAATTAAAACTGTGATTGATACTATCATTTTCGTTATTTATTCAAAAATCAATTAATCAATTAATTTTTTGATTGAATCAATTAAAAAATTAATAGTGTTTTGCAATCAACATCAATTAAATTTTTAATTGAATAAATTAACAATCAAAAAATTAGTTGATGTCGATTTTTGTTTATTCAAATACGAAAATAATTGATGATGAATTTTTTAATTGAAATGTATTCAATAATGAAAATAGTTTTAATTGGGCATAAAAAAATATTTAATTAAAAAAATTAGTTAATTTGATTTGTAAATTGCAAATCAAATTGATTCAATTTAAAATTTAATTAATGTTGATTGCAAAACACTATTAATTTTTGAATTAATTGTTTTTGATTGCAAACACAATTAATTTTTTAGTTGATTCAGTCAAAAAATTAATTGATGTCGATTTTTTTGATNATTTCATTTGGTCATAAACAATTTTTGATTAAAAAAATTAATTAATTTGGTTTGAAAATTTCAATTAATTTTTTAATCAATTCAATTACAAATTTAATTGGTTTTGATTGTAAAAAAAAAAATAATTTTTTATTTGATTCAATCAAAAAATTACACGAAATTATTGACCCAATTAATGTTTTAATTGAAATGATGATAGTTCAATCACAATTTTAATTGATTGATTAAAATATTATTTAATTTGATTTGATTACAAATTTAATTGATGTTGATTGCAAAACATAATTAATATTTTATTTGATTCAATCAAAAACTTAATTGATGTCGATTGAAAAACTCTATAAGTTTTTTTAACTGATTCAATTAATTATTTAATTAACTTGTTTTAATTATTCAAACACCTTTGTAATTAAACAATGGATTGAGTTTTGAAATCGCTTAATTATTATGATTTGCTGTGCATCATGGATCGTTTATCTATTACTTTTTTTGTACATATCTTGTATGAATTTCAAGTGGCTGGGGAGCCATCCAATTATAAATAATCTGAAATACTTTAGTTTTTAAGCTTTTATTTCATATATTTACACATAGATTTCTTACTACAATACATGTATAATAGGCCTTTATTGGCTTCCTTTGTATTATGACTGATAAATAAATAAATAAATAAATTAATTGATCCAATTAATGTTTTAATTGAAATGATGATAGTATCAATCACAATTTCATTTGGTCATAAACATTTTTGATTTAAAAAATTAATTAATTTGGTTTGAAAATTTCAATTAATTTTTTAATCATTCAATTACAAATTTAATTGGTTTTGATTTTGAAAAAAAAAATAATTTTTTATTTGATTCAATCAAAAAATTACACGAAATTATTGACCCAATTAATGTTTTAATTGAAATGATGATAGTTCAATCACAATTTTAATTGATTGATTAAAATATTATTTAATTTGATTTGATTACAAATTTAATTGATGTGATTGCAAAACATAATTAATTTTTTATTTGATTCAATCAAAAACTTTAATTGATGTCGATTGAAAAACTCTATAAGTTTTTTTAACTGATTCAATTAATTATTTAATTAACTTGTTTTAATTATTAAACACCTTTGTAATTAAACAATGGATTGAGTTTTGAAATCAACAACAAAATGTTTTAATTAAATTTTGAATTTTTATTGTTCAAAATTAATTAATTAAATTAATAAAACCGCGAAACTTTTCACTCATTTTCTTAACTAACTTTGGTTTTGATTTAAAAAAAAATGACTTATCAATTAATTTTTTTATTAAAGACGATCAATCAATTTCTTAATAGACTTTGTGCATTTATTTCACACAACAAAAAATTCTGATTCAATCACGAAATTAATTGATCCAATTAACTTTTTATTTAAAATATCTTCAATCACAGAAATGATAAATTAATTGAAAGTTAATTAAAAAATTAATTGATTTTTGTTTCAATTAAAAAAATTGTTGCATCAATTACATTTTTAATTAAATATTTTTTAAAGCTCAATTAAGACTTTAATTGGAAAAAAAATTGATTACTGCCTGTTCATGAAATACAAAATCGACTCGAGACGAATCGTTCGTCTAGATTGAAACTAAAATAACTTTAGATATATTTGCTAGAAAAGGCTGAAATTGTCATGAACTTATTATTAATATGATTTACTATCGAACACCGAAACAATTGTATTCACAGACTCTTGTGTTTCGAGATATCAATATGGATTTTTGACGAATCGTACGTCTTGAGCGAACGAAATTCCATGAACAGGCAGTTAGTCTTCCGAGTTTGATTATAAAAAGTAATTGTATCAATTATTTTTTTAATTGCAAACATGTTTCAGATCCAAATTAACATTTTAATTGGAAATATTTTGGATATTTCTTTCTCTGTATTTATTGTACAAATAAAGAGTATATGCGTTTGCCTAGTATATTCTTTTCGCACCTATTACAAAATTATTTGAGATAAAATCACAACTAAAATAAACATATTATCATACCTTCATCACGTCAAGACGATCAGTATCACAACGAACAAATACGGAATACTGCTACTAAAACGATGAACTGAACTCAGACTTGTGGAAAGTGTTACAGCTTCTTGGGCTAAAACGTTTTACACCGCGGATGGATGATAACGATCACCAGCCATTCGTACCATTTCTCAAAAATGATGCGACAACAACAAAAACGATAACCATTGCTTTCCGCTTCAACGATCATATCAAATGTGTCAAATTGTAGTTTCTTCATAACGGCCAAATAACGCTCTTCAATTGATTTACTCTGAAGAGGACGATCCATATCCACCATTTGACCAAATTCATTCGTTGACATTCTGCTTGATTTTGTTGTTGTTGGCCTGATCTATGGGTGGTCTTTTGTACCAATATCGTAGTCTCTTGAATGTCGGGTATAAGCAATGCTAAACCCTCATCATCGCCATCGTCTATATTCACAGTGACTTGTTGGGTTTGACCTTTGATATTGGATTTTTTGTTTAATCTAAATGGAAAAACAAAAATAAATAAATATAATTATAATGTGATTTTTTTATAGCCAGAATAAAATACAGATTACAGATATTTTCAAATTTTAAAAAGATAGATTCTTGATGATTTTTGCGTAATATTTATCGACCAATATCAAAAGTCGATAAAAACTATTTGAGAAAATTAAAAAAAAAAATGTGGCAATTGTAATCAAAATATATATTATTATTAGTTTTTAAGAAATTATTGAATTGGGCCTACAGTTACTTAATAAAGTCGAATTAAAAAAAAAAAAAAAAAAACAAGTATATAGAGCAATAAGTTCGGCCGCGGCCGAATCTTAAATACCACCATATGAATCAAATATTATTATCAAAAAGTAAAATCGGGAGATCGGGCTATATAAAACATTGACCGATACTCACCATTTTCGGTCGCTCATTATGTCCTACAATACCTCTAGATTTCCAATTTCAGGTAAATTTGAAAAAACTACGAGAAACCGTAGTTTTTTATAAGCCCAAGAAGTAAAATCTGGAGATGGATCTAGATTTCCAATTTCAGGCAAATTGGATAACAAACTACGGTTTCTAGAAGCCCAAGAAGTAAACTCTGGAGATCGGTCTATACGGGGCTATTCAAAACATGGACCGATCTCACCATTTTTTGCACACTTTCTCTATGGTCTTAAAATACCCCTAAATTTGCAATTTCAGGAGAACTAGGATTCTAGAAGCTCAAGAAGTAAAATCTGGAGGTCGTCGATCTATATGGGGGCTATACAAAACATATTGGCACACTTTTATGTCCTAAAGTTCACAAGATTTCCAATTTCGGACAAATTGGATAACAACTACGATTCTAGAAGCCCAAGAAGTAAAATCTGGAGATCGGTCTATATGGTGGCTATACCAAAACATGGACCGATACTTACGATTTTTGGCACACTTCTCTATGGTACTAAAATACCTCTAGATTTCCAAGTTCAAGAGAATTGGATAAAAACTACGGTTTCTATAAGCCCAAGACCTCAAATCGGGAGGTCGGTTTACTATATCAAAACCTGGACCGATAAAGCCCATCTTCGAACTTGACCTGCGTGCAGACAAAAGACGAGTTTGTGCAAAATTTCAGCACGTTTAATTCATTATTGACGACTGTAGCGTGATTACAACAGATAGACAGCCAGACAGACGGACATGGTTATATCGTCTTAGAATTTCTCCCTGATCAAGAATATATATACTTTATATAGTCGGAAATCGATATTTCGATGTGTTACAAACGGAATGACAAACTTATTATACCCCCGTCACCATTCTATGGTGGTGGGTATAAAAATTAAAAT
>PGFW01000519.1:39277-51363 GCA_003123925.1 Haematobia irritans
GTAGGCATCTGGTGTAAACCTCCCTTTTAAAATTATCAACTGGGATAATTTGTATAAAAATCATCGTGATTCTAGAGACAAGTTTAATTGTTTAAGTAGTCGTTTTATAGATAGTATCGATTACCGAATACCATCAACGTCATTTCCCCATTCACTATTCACAATCTCGATTTTATTACATTTTGACGGCACTTAAAAGGCGTAAATATTCAATATACCAATGGAAATTCGTGAATAAAATTAAAATAAATAAATTTAAATGAAAATTGAATGTATGTTGTGCAAAATACATACAAATATCGCAAGTAAACATGAATTGACAGCGAAATAAGGCAATCCAACATTTTTCAACGCGATTTGATTCTATCGAATTGCTTCGCCTGGTATTCTTTTTATAATAGTGTGTGGCTTGTGTGGACAGGGAGATGCTCGAGTGGCAAGAAGAATTAAAAGAAATTAATGTATATATCATTTTTTTTTGTCAGAAAAGAAGAAAAACAAGTGAAAATAGCAAGAAGCCAGCACAAATTTATGCAACTCGCACGCATACAACCCTTGTGTGTAGTAATATGGTGATGGTCATGATGAAGATGGTGTAAATGTGTTATAAAAAAATTTATTACTATGGCAGCGGAAAAAGTGTGTAAAACATTGCATGTTTAAAAAAAATGTGTGTACATCCCCAAAAGACGACGGCTATAGTAAATTTTTTATGTTAATTGGAAGTGAAAAAAATAATATGAAGAAATAAGAATTTCTAAAGGATGCAAGATTGCATGTAAAAATAGGAGAATCGGTGATGAAAGTGTGGCGAAAACATAATTCCGAAGAAAAGTCAATAATAATAAGAAAAAAGTAGTATATTAAAATCTAACGAAACGTCGACGAAGAACAGCAACAACACCAACTAATGTGAGAGAAAAAGAAAGAAGCAATCATCGCGCACTCATGCACACACATACATACATCCATATAGTGAGATACTCTCGTGCCTCAATATCTGAGTGTACCGAATACTCGCATGGAAAAGTAGCCAATAAAGAAGGGAATTTCTCAGCACTATTCAAAATTTCTAATTCTCTTTTGTTTTGATTTTTGTTAAAAGAAAAAAATGTCGCAGATAATTTGTCTAAAGATCAAGATAAAAGATAACCAACAATAATAGCTACTAGATAAAAGTGTGATGGAACTAAAATAATCTTACGTACTTGCTACGAGATTTCGAGATTTCTCAATTGTTTTTTCTGTTTTCTCTCAAGACAACAACAAGTAGTGCTTGCTATAATAGTAGTGGATCGAGATGTATTTATGACGTACGAGTAAAATAACGAATAAAAGATAAATATATTTTTGTGTGATGAATTTGAGCTGCTTGAAAATAATGAAATAAACATAATTAAATACAATATACACAATACGATCCATCCAATGGCTACTAAATAACATAAAACGAGCTAGCATCAATCTTTCCCCCTTTTCAAACAAACGAATACAAAACAAAAACCAACAACTAAATAAGGCTACAGTGCAAAGAGAGCCAAATGCAGAATAAGAAAAAGAAATCAACAAAACAGCAACAAAATGGATACGACAACAACAATAGCAACACCAACAAATACATCAGCGGCTGTAGCAGCGGTAGCAACAACAAAAACTAAACAATTGGATTTTAAAATACTTGGTAATTAAAAACTTATAGAAATAAATTGTGCCAATACAATAGAAAACCGTACACAAAGCTTAATAATCCCATCACCTTAATGAATGAAGAGAGCATCTATAAAAAAGAACAACAACAACAAAGTCAAAGATTCATATTTCTATTAATTTCATTTGTCTCTTTTTGCCTGCTTTGCTCTTCCACATTTGCCTGTTTGTTTTTCCTATAATTGAGTTGTATTTAATTAAACATAATTAAGGAAGTAATCGTTATAATACATTGGAAATTATTCAACATCACCATGGTACGATGATGAAGATGGTGGATGGTACGTCGTCGTCTATCGTATTGCTTTCATTCCACCAGTTTTTGTTTTTGCTCTTCTCCTTCGGGTTGGGGGGTTATTTGAGGCGCGCGCTCTACTTGTATTTGTTTTTTTTTTGGTTTTGTGTATTTCACGAGTGTATTGCTATGTGCGGTGCTGGCTGGTGTGAGCGAGTTGGCTGGCTGGCAATGTAGCTATCTAGCTGGTTGTATGATGAGCTATGTTTTTGTTGTTGCTGCTTGTGAGTGTATTTTGAGCGCATAGTAGTTTTGTGAGAATTGTGTGTGAAGAGGAGGAGTACAGTTAAGATAAATATTGTTGAAAAAGAACAAAAGAAACAACAACAACAACAAACCAGCAAGAAATGCTTTAATTAAATAGATCGTCGTCGTTTGTTGTCTGTCCGTCCGTCCCTCGTCATATCGTTTGTCGTGTTTGTTTACAACGTTTATCTAATTTACTCTCATTCAATTCGAGCGAGTAAGTGACTTAGTGAGTGTGAGGTGGTATTTGGGACATCGTCGGCAGCAGTTAGAACCAGTATTTTAGCATTTTTATGTGAACAACAGCAACAACAACACTAGTTTTTATTGTTGTAAACGTTTAATAAGATGACGTCGGTTATTTTAAAGTTTATGACCGCGCTACTGCTGCATGAACAAATAATATTTGCCAGTATGTCCCTGGAGTAAAATGTAAACAAATATGAAATTTTAGCTGGAGAGAAAAAAGAGATCGTCTATATCAAGTTTGACATTTTAAATATGCAAAATAAAAACAGTACATTTAACCAGTTGTGAAATTGAGCACGAAAGTAAAATATTTTATTTTTTTATGCTGGAACTTACATATAAAATACAACATGATGATATTTCAAACAAAACTAAAAAGGTTTTAGTAGCTTTTTATTGAAAGGCCGGTACTAGGTTTTTTTTTGCTTTATTATTAAATACTAGTTCGATTTGAAGCAAATATTTTAATTAATTAAATAATAAAAAATATTTATTAATTTTGAGAGAAAGTAACGGCGATAATAGTGTGATTTCAATTCGAAAACTGATCATGATAACGGACTAAAGCTGGTACTTTATTCGGTTTTTGTATTTAATGAAGTAAACTTTTAATTAGATCTATAACTATGATAGTCGCACACGATACCGGCTTTTATGATTGATTTATAGGGCAATTATAGGTCATTAAAATATTGGACAAATGTTTAATAGCGCTTGGGAGCATCTAATGGATTCTCATAATAGGATTTGATAGCAAGTGACAGTGGAGGATAGGAAAAATAATAACTTCATGCTGCCTATATAAGATATTTTCGATATCTCTCATATATGAGCTGCTTACGTAACAATGATAAACTGAAAATTGATAAACTGAACCATTTTGATAGACATGTTCGAAGGAGTTGGTACCACTATGTTAAGAGAAGCTTAGAAATTGTCAGAACAACTTTCCGGAAATCGTTGAAATTTAGCCAAACACCAAGAATTATTCATTTGTATGCCAGTCCAGCATTCCAACCATTGCACTAAAGTGGTGACTTAAGGCTTATTAGGAGGAGTAGCTCCCCGGGATGATACTCCTCCTAATAAGCCTTAAGTCACCACTTTAGTGCAATGGTGTGTACTTCTAGTATGAGCGGGGATAGAGCAGAACCCTGAACTCTGGTATTGTTCTTTCCCCAGAAACCATCCAACGAGAATTTCGCTCCAATTGCCACTGATGGACCTATTTGGATGCTTAACACGAAACAGGATCTGAAGGGGTTGCCCAAGACTGGTCAATGGTCCACCATTTGGGATGGTCTTGCTAACAGTCCAATGACCTTTATGAGGCTTTTCTGACTTTTAAATGGTCGACTCAATTATCAAGCTCTGGAAAATGGGTAGTGTGTTCCGCTCTGATATCAGACTCGAACACGAGTAACTGGTGATCATAACAGTCCTAATATCCTTCTCTTGTGCTAGTGTGGAGGCTGGATCTTGGGAAATTACAGTTGCCGATTATCAACATAGGATTGAAATCTAAAGCACATGTTTTTGCATATCATTCCTGCATGGCGTCAGGACGGTTTTAAGCCGTCCACGCATAGCTCGGTCGGCCAATCATAGAATCTTAACCTGATTGACAGGATATGTCAATGCGGGAACGCAAAAGTCAGACTAACTCCTAAAGCTGAGCGTCAAATAATAGGAGGGGACCAATGTTCGTTCTGAATACCAAAAAAAAAAATTATCTAAGACCTTGCCGGCAGTAAATCAATTCAAAACAAATCAGCCGAGATTACTACTACTTATGACCTGAATTGATAAGATAGCTTACATCTCTTAGTAATTTAAGGAATGTCATAATACTAAATCCCCTCGCTATCTTGCATCCCCAATGATAGACAAACCCACTCAGACTAGAGACACTCACAAATTATCATAATGCAATATTGACTTATACTAACCCCAGTCCACTTTGATTTTAGGAATATTATCATCCGCGACCCCAAATTATTTTCGCGATCCTGAAAGCTAGCTATCGAACTAATGAAAAAAAGCTAAAATTGCGACACAGTCCCAACGAGAATCTTCCTCAGAACGTCTTAAGTACTAAACAAGATTATGTTAGCATCGTCTCGGGTAAATATGCAGTCGCTCAGAATTTTGACTTAAAGATTAACGTTTCTCGCGGTGTAACATTGACCATATTCCGTGATGGAGTACGCACGATACCTAGTCTGATGACGAAATATTACTTTCGTGGTAACAGAGCACCTCCTATAAGCTGATTAAATTTTGCAGTCTTAACAGCCAAACAGCTTCGATCCTAGGGGGTCCAAAATCTAAAGAATGTCAAGGATAAGTTTTCAATTTCTACAAAATTCAAAATATGTGCCTTAAGTAATTACTCCCCACACAATAAAGAATACAAATAATATAATACTAATATATTTGCAGGTTATCATGAAAATTGTACCAAACTTGATCTTGACAAAACATCGATCATAACCAGACACGTAGATGTGTGATACAAATAAACCCGTTATATTACACACCCAAGAATCGCCAAATTCCATAATTTAATAAAGTATAATCCAAAAAGAGCAACTGCACAAAGTCTGTAAAGCAGGTAGCGCTAGGTAGACCAATAGTGGCCAGCCCGATAAATTATCAGGCTCAATTTAGACTATTCAGCCATTGTGATACCACAGTGGTGGAACGCTTATCTCTTTATTACTGAGTGCCTGGGCCCGATTCTATGCTAAGCCTCATGACAAGGGACCTCCTTTTTTCTTTAAAAATAGCAACCGAGTCCGAACGGCGTTCCAATTGCAGTGAAACCACTTAGAGAAGCTTTGAGAAACGCTTCAGAAATGTCACCAGCATTACTGAGGAGAGATAATTCCAGCACGCTGCAAAACTTTTTGGTGTTTGGGTCGGACTGGGTTTTCAAACCCCCCAAAAGACCCTCTTTGTATGCAAGGAGGGGTAGCTAACCATTGGACACGGTGGCTCTAATGCAATGATAGCACTACTGTATTATCCTTAGACCATCAAAGGCGGCGTGTATTATAATTCTATAAACATATTTTGCAAAGTGGGTGGCTACCTTAAAAGAGGTATATTCTAAATTGTGAGCAGTGTTGAGAAATGATTGATTACCCGCCCACCATCTACCAACTATAATCGAAAAAGAAAGCAGAAGGTAGTACAACTTCATACTTTCTCTAAATTATTTACTCGTAAATTATCAATATATCTGAAAAATTAATTGTATATTAATTTAAATTCATAATAATTTGGTTTTACTGTCGCGCTCATCGACAATTAGGAAACAATCTGATCAACCCTGAGTTATCAAAATTTTATCGAAGGGATTTAATGTAAAATAAATTAAAGAAGTAGTACCCTAGATCAGCGCCATGAAAGTTCTACCAATTTGGCCATACATTTCCCCATCCTCACTTCATTCGCGCCTCCCTGGAGTCTTATATGCATGATGAACATTTGAAACATATTCCATTAATGTAAACTAGGTTGTAAGGTTCAATTCAGGCTGTAAAAAGGTTTAAACTCCGCGAATTAAGGTGCAGGCTTGCATGTATCTCAGCGATACACTTAAGACTAATCAGTCCATTGCGTAATCACCAGACATTGGTGACAAACTTCTCATCTTATTCACTGAATGCTGCCCGATTCCATGTTCAGATAGCTCCAATGACAAGGGACCTAAAAAAACTCTTCTTATAAACGACAGAGTAGAACGCGTTCCACATTCGACAGAATAGAAAACCACAGTTAGCAGAAATTTAAAAACCGTACAGAAATGATACAACACCATCGTAAGATCTACGATGGTGAGGAACATAAATGCCACCGCTGAAAACTTTATAGGCTGTATCGCAAAAATCAGACAAGCAGCGATAAGACCCCGACCAATCCAAATCTTACTACACCAACTTGTTAAGGTGTAATGCCATTTCAAGCGAAGCACATGCCTAACCAGCATATGCCACCACCGGCTTGGCTACCTTTGTCACTAGCACTTCCACATTCAAACTGGCAGACGGAAATAAAATTTCGTGTCATGGTTTCAGTACGTACACTCCAAATCGCCTCATAAAAAAGCGTAACTCACTCCATGTTCGCCAGATAAATTTAATATTGTATTTCAATGGTTGTCAAAACTTGTTACCAATTTATATCATGTTTTGGTTTTCCATTGCCTTCTTTAACAATTCTCGACGGGGGCTCCTTATTCCTGAGACATAAAGGCCAATAGGTTCTTTGATATATTATCATGTTCCAATTCTTCTCCATTGCATGTTCACAATATTGTAAATGTAAATGTCATTGTTGAGCATTTTGAGTCATCTCCGATTAAGACCGGTTTCTTTCAGAAGACAATCAGGATATTCAGAAGGGTGTGTAGTGTGGCTTTGAGATTTTCTACTTTACATTAATCTACAGCTATGTGTATGGAGTGTCGAAAATAAATATTACTGAACTCAAGATTGCCTATTCAAATGTTTTGAGAATCCAAGTCCAAGTCAAGTTCCAAGTCGAATTTTATAACCGAATATAAAATTTCGTCGTAGAACACTTTGTATATCTTAATTTCAATTGTGTATTCATTATTAGATTATTAAAGGAATTGCCAATATTCATAGCCAACAATTTCATTTGTATTCCATTAATATCTGCTGCCTTAATTTAAAACACATATAATTTCATTTTAATGCTTTAAGAGATTTTGTTCTTTCCAATTTTAATTTAAATTAACTTCCTCTGTATATTCTTGCTATTTTCTCAATGTTGTGGTTGTTGTTGTCGTCGTTTTTTTTTTTTGGAAATTTATGTACAATGCTTTTCTTCCTTCTACTCGAAATTAAAGCCTTTTAAAATCCAATTTTTTGTACATTCACTAAACCCCACCTCCCTTACACTGAACCTGTCTCCTCCAACCTACCGGTTTTGCCTATTTGCAGCTTGCGCGCTCAACATAACCTTTCTAGCATTTTATCCAACATCTACAATACAAACGCACACGTACAACGTAGTTCTTGTGTGAGTGTGTGTGTTAGTGTGGGGAGATACATGAATTGTATGTATGTAAGGTTGTTGGATACAAACACCCAAACCACCCAACAACACCCCCTCCCACGAATTCATGTTTGTTATGTTCGGTCTTTCGTTCATTCGCTCGTTCTCTCTTGTTTCATAATAATGTAATATGCATATCTACCGCACCCTCTCACAGCTCTTGCTCTCTTTTTGTGAAATTAAATGGAAATCCTGTTCCCCCCTTCAAAAATACCCTCCATAAAACATTCGTCCAACAATCTACCCACCTATCTGCCTACCTACTGGCAACGCCAACAACAAGAAAAACATGCCACATTCAACGCTCATTCACTCTCACACACACCTTACTTTACTTCCGTTATAAATGGTTGGTAACGATGGGTTGCTTTTCAAATCTCTCCCACCCTACTCTTGCTATCATATTCGGCCCCAACGAAATCCCCATCTAGTCGTCTCATGCAAGCAGCAGACTTACATTTTGTGCATAACAGAAAAACGCAAATATTCTCCCATGGTTTGTTCTGGGCTTTTCTCTTATTTACCCTAAAAACGTTCTAAATCTCATTCATTCGTTCGCCGCTCACTATTAGTGTTGGTTGGCTGACTGGATGGCTGGGTTGGTTGGCGGTTTCTTCATTCCCAATCCTCAAGTTTGCGCTATTTTCTATTTTGCAATAAAAAATCTAACCAGACATTCAGAGAGTTGGTTGGTGGATGTATGGATAGATGAATAGTTGGATCGCCATCGTCAGTTAGGCTAAATAACGGGTCGTGAAGACAGTGAGACAGATAAGTTTGTCTGTCGAACTGACAGTCAGTTCGTTGTCATTTGGGCTAACAAACATTCTTTACAAATTTGGCCATTTCTGCCCCCCTCCAAACTCACTACCTGTCGCCCTATCCCTGTATAGATTTTTTTCATTTGTTTTGTTAATGCTGTCGTTATTGTTGTAAAAATTTCGTTTTATTGTTTTTGTTATTTTGTATTTTATTTCTTTTTTTGCCATCATCATATTGTTCTTGTTGTTTCTGGTGGATACGTCGATGGTTGTGTGGTGGCAATGTTTTTGGTTGTTTTTCTTGTTTGTCTGTTGTTATGTTCTTTTTCTAAGTTTGTTATTTTTATTTTGAGAAAATATTTAGTTTTACTTTTTTTATTACCATGTAAATATATTGGTGTGTCTGTGGGAGGGTGTGTGTGTGTTTGTATATTTATAAGTTTATATGTGCATACAAATGTATACTGCTGGGCATGAGGTGGAGATATTTGTACATACCTTTTGTCTAGTAATATCAACCGACCGAACAATGCAACAAAGGCTCTTTTAACAAAGGAACAAATGAAGACAATTTTTATTAGAGTTTCATCATCATTTCTGTTTTTTTTTGCTGCAATTTTATGTTTGGCAAAGAAATTACGAGATCCTGCTTTTAATCATTGACAGAAACATGACATGTAATGTTTTGACGTATCAGCTGATTTATTGTCGTTGTTAAAATAAACTGCAGTAGTGAAAGTTGGAACTTCTCTCCTTAATCAACTGAGTAGCTGCCGATTCCATGTTAAGCTCAATGACAAGGGACCTACTTTTTATAGCGAGTCCGAACGGGCGTTGCCGCAATTCCAGCAAAACCACCTTAGAGAAGCTTTGAAACGTCAGAAATGTCGACCAGCATTACTGAGGTGGATAATCCACCGCTGAAAAACTTTTTGGTCGTTCGCGTCGTAGAGGCAATCGAACCACGACCTTGTGTATGAAGGCGGGCATGCTAACCATTGCACCACGGTGACTCCCGCGGATCTAAAAACTTTCTATCAATAATCGATAGACTCTTAACTCTTTATATGAGTCCCATTCCTTCCCAAAAAATTGTGCTCCGTAAAACTCAATTTCTGCGAAAATTTTGAGACATATTGTGAATGTAAGCTGTAAATGATAATGCACAAAGTGGGTGGTTTAATTTTTAGATAAAGTAAAGATTGGTCGGAAGACAATTTAATTATTTTTCCTGCTGAATCAAAAAATAAATCAATCATAGTGGTTAGGGCAGAAATACCTCTGTTATCTCAGTTACAGTGCTCTGTTATATCCTTTATTGAGCCTCAGTTAACTAAATAACAGGGAGCTCTGCATAAAAAAAATGGTTTTGTATCTGGTGCTAACTAAATTCCCCGCGAATTTATCTTCAACGCGCATAAAAAAGTCCGCTGTTACCTGATGAAAAATACAGTGAGAAAAGGTGATTCAATTTGTAAGAGGAAATTTCCATAATGTTTTCTTCATAAGGAGTTAGCATTTAAAGGGCCCCAAAATTGAGTTATTCTCTCCCAGCCAGATCTATACTAAAGCTGTGAAAGGTTCATTCGCCCGACCGAAACATGTACAGTCCAGGCGTGTATAGATTTGTATCTGGCGTTTTCTTTCAATGGCTCTATTATACATTGGTTCCTGAAATCTATATCTTGTCCATAAAGCTCGAAAAATAATTGTATTAATTAGACTATGAATGCATTTGGACGTCAATTAGCCTGTTTCGGTATCAGGCTAACATGAATTAAATAATCCAACGATGAGCCCGTTCGTAAAACTAGGAAAAACACGATAATGTACGCGTTAGAATTTTGTTGTATGCCTGGAAACCATTTCTGTAATGTATATGTTGTAGGTTTGACTGTAGAAACAATAATCATTGTTCGACTGTTCACCACTTAGGGTGAATTCTAACAAATGGCTTTCATAAAATAAATTTCGTGTTGTTGCATTACTATGCTAACAAACGAATAAACAATAGATTAAGGACTTGTAAGTTATATGAAAAGATGATGTACAGTGCGGAGAAAAAGATGATTCATTTGTAAGAGGAAAATTTCCCAAATGTTTTCTCCATAAGCAGTTCAGCATAAAGGGCCCAATAATTGATTATCTCCTCGCAGCCAGATCTTATACTAAAAGGCTTTGGAAAGGTTCATTCGCCCCGACCGAAACATGTCGTCAAGGCGTGTATAGATTTGGTATCTGGCGTTTCTTTTCAATGGCTCTATTAACCCTGTTCCTTAATCTATATCTGTCCATAAAGCTCGAAAAATAATTGTATAATTTAGATATAATGCATTTTGTACGTCAATTGCCTGTTTCGGTATCAGGCTAACATGAAATATAATAAGCAACGATGCGTCTAAAACTAGGAAAAACACGACTTACATGTACGCGTTAGAATTGTTGTTGTATCCTGGAAACCAGATTTCTGTATTGTTCATATGTTGTAGTTGACTGTAGAAACAATAAGCATTGTTCGACTGTTCACCACTTAGGTGAATTCTAACCAATTAGCTTTCTAAAATAATTTCGTGTTGTGCATTACTATGTAACAACGGAAATAAAAATAAGCATTAAGGGACTTGTAATTATATGAAAGATGATGTACAGTGGGGAGAAAAGATGATTCAGATTTGTAGAGCGATATTTCCCAAATGATATAGATATATGCAATTTGGACGGTCATTGCTGTTTCGGTATCAGGCTAACATAAATATAAAAAATTAATTCATGTTTAAGGTGGTATTTAGGTTCCAAGTTTCAGGCCGTAAATCGCCATTTTTTCACGATTACTTTTCTTAATTAATCCTCTTTAAGGAAACAAACTTTGTGAATATTCGCTTTGTGTATTCCCCATCAGTTATAATAACAATAATTTAACAAATATGTATAATTTTATGCCTTTTTTTATACTGATTTAGTTTTTACTTAGCAATTTTACGGCTACACTCGATCTTAATACCCACCCTTATGCGAAACGATTTATTTTTGTTTCAGTCTTTTTTATAATTTTTAAAGAAATTATTCTCAACAAAAATTTTTAAATATGTTGGAAATTTTCTATATTCAAAACACTTTACTAAAATTTTATTAACGATGGTATAAATTACAATGACCCGTACAAATAGTTCAATGCTTTTTAAAAAAGTGTTAATAATGAACAACCGCGTGTAAATATGGTATTAATTTTGGAGCAAATTATTTTTTTACTTTTGGTTCATTTTTTGTTTTCGTTTGAAAGAAGTAAATCAAAAATTTGATAAATTCTACTTTTTCTTTTTTAACTAGCATTATGGAAATTTCAAAAAATTCAGTGCAACTTAGTTCAATTTTCGGCCAGAGTTGTCCATTCCTCCCCCCAAAAACTCTTGTGATCTTTATATGAGTATGTTACTATTTCCCCATATCCTAGCTATATTTAGTCTAAAAATCTAATGATTACGTCGCATGACTGATTCTACTTACTCTGTTAAGCAATACACAGTGGTATTCTAAAAAAAAAAAAAATAACTTGCATTCGAACATTCTCACCTGTATTTGTTTCTTTTTCAAAGCAATTAAATACGCTTTCTCAAACAATTGGACCTTCTTTTTGATCCCTCTTTACACGAGATGCGAAGAAAACTATAGGATTTTCTATAAAACAAAATGCCATAGTACATTGATTCCAGGTTATTTCTGATAGCGTCTATACTCAACTA
>PGFW01000521.1:0-10892 GCA_003123925.1 Haematobia irritans
GCGTTCAAATATAGGACATGTTTTTCAAAAACTTTATTTTAAAGAAGGTTTTTACTTCAAACATAGCAATAATTCTACTGAGTCGAGTCGGTATGGAAAATAAAGTTGCAGTTAACTCGATTTTTTTTTTTTTTTAAAGGACTTGATCAGCATAAGCTGAACGAAAAAAGCGAGAAATCGAAAAATTAAAATTTGCTTCCTAGAAGCAAGTAGCACAAAACTTAAATGTTAAAAAGTGATTGTGTCTTAAAAGTATCCGTTAAGCTTGTTCTCCGGCTTCTTTGGCTTCGGAATCAGTACCAAATTTTTTAAAGTTAAGACAAAATCTTTGGAAACCGAGTATAGCTTTTTTTTGCAGTGTGTCTAAATGCTTAGCCAAAAGTAAAATCTGGAAAACTATATTCAGTTTCCAAAGCAATTTGTATTATCAATGCAGCATGGACCGATATTCACCATTTTGCGGCACACCGTGCTTTATTCTCCTAAAATACTTCTAGATTTAAAAATTATACCCAAAGACATGGATCGATACTCACCATTTTTCGGCGGGCACCACTTTATGGTCATCAAAATCGCTTCTAGATTTCCATTTCAGGCAAATTGGATAGAGAAACTAAGGTATTTATAAAGCCAAAGACGCCCCAAATCGGGAGGTCGGTCTATATGGGGACTATATCAAAACTTGACCGATAATACGCGCATCTTCGAACTTGACGCTGCGCTGCAGAAAAGAGGCCGAGTTTGTGCGAATTTGTCGTGGGCCAAAGATTGTCATATCCTTAAATACAAATGCAAATTTTGCTTAGCATAAAAGACTATTTCTAATTAAAGTTTTTTTCTTAGTCAAAAGTCGATAATCTTTTCAATGTAAAAGTCGTATGTCCTTTACACTGAAAAAAAAAAAAAACAGTGAACCCACCAGGAAGAAAATTTTCGGTAATTTTAGAAAATTTTTTTGAATATTTGTAGAAAATTTTTTAACTAACGCAGGTATTAAAAACGTTGGCATCACGCGATGTCATGAAAAAATACAGTAATATTTTCGCAAATTCAAGAAAATTTATTAGATAGCTAAGTAAGTTTTTTCACTTCAAAACTGCAGAATTGTCTTTATGACATACGAAGTTATGATGGAGCGTATTCTTTTCGGTAAACATTTAGCAAATTTAAGCCAAGATTCTGAACTATTTTGCTCCGAAGACACGAATTTAGTTAACTCTTCATCGCTTCTGAGTTCTCAGTATACTTTTTCTAAAGCTGGAGTTTAGTTAAATTAACGTAACGTGAGCACAAAAGATTATTAGAGTAACAAGAAAACTTTCCTCAAAGCATAGATGATCCTCCTGAACTAAAATGAAGAACGTACCAATTGGCCTTTAGTGAGGAATAGGAGAGTGCTACTACATTAAGTGATTTTACTTAAAAATGGGATGCCATAATAGTTGCCGCAGAGCAAAAATTGTGGGAGTAAGGTCCAACCTCTGACTTTAAAAATTCAGACAATTCCTTAAATTAATGAAATTTTGATAAAACCTAAAGGAAAAATAATTACCTAACAGGCTATAAAAACAAAATGCCTCAACAATCTCCTCACAATAAGCTCTTTTTATTTTTAATACAAAGATTCCATATCTACTTTAATTTAAATATTATTCGACTTTGTCGAGGGAACTCAAATTTCCAATATTCGTTTCCCTAATTTAATTTTAAAGAGAATATTATGAATTTTCTTGTAATTAAAATTGCTTTATTTTTAAGAAATTTGTTCTCAGTAATGCGTAAATTGCATGTCCTAAAATTATCTTTCATATTGGAGAGTCTATCGTTCAGTATGTAGTATCACAATGAACAATCTTTGGCCCAGCGGAATTTATTGTGATATTTACTTATTATTGACTCAACGCTAATATGGGGTCCGATTTCAGTATCTCTAAAATTTTAGCCAAGTAATGTTTCTTAGTCCAATAATCCTATCATATACATATTTAAAATCATGATTGCAAGGCATTTTTCCCAAATTCAATTTCTTAGCATAATTACCCAAAACAGATGATTTGCAGAATACGTGTACATCTTGCTCATCATCATGATTCGGAAGATCACATCTAAGTGAGTTTTTCTTCTTAAACATTTGCTGGTTGTTGTCTTAAACGATTTAAAGGTATTACAAAAGCAAAAACACTTGTTTCATTCTCTGACCTCGGTAGAATTTTTGATGTGGTTTTTCTGGTGATTAACATAAACACCTTTTTTTCTCTGAATATTTAATCCCAAAAAACATTTCACTTTCCATCGAAACCCCCCCAAAAAAATGTTTCTGATCATGGTCTGTAACTGCTTATGATTTATGATGCGGCGAGAAAATGATCGAAGAAACAAAAAAACTGGACAATCACTCATCACCGTAGCCATCACCTTAAGCGGCTGTCAAGGAAACCATTGAATGCTTAGAACTGCTGTTGATGAAACAAGGTTACACGAACAATGGAAAAGTGTCGCATTGCAAGCTGCAACATTTTTCAGAATTTTCTTTTGTAAAAAAATTCAAAAGAATTAAATTTTAATGCATTTTCAAATGATACTTCGAAATGTGGGTATATTCAAGAATTACAGTCTAGAAACAGTGCTTGATATAACCAAATGGGACTGAGTTTTTGCATAAATATTTATTTTTTATTGGCAAAAAATAAAAATTTTTTAACAAAAAAACTGTTTTTGGTAATAAAAGTTTGAATATTTTGGAAGGAATTCAAAAAACTCTCACAAAAGAAGAACGTTGAAGTCTGAGTATAAACGTACATAAATTTTATTAATAAATTACAACATACATTTATTTAGGCGTTGACAGTTTTTTACTAGCATTATTTTAAAGAAAATAAAATTTTTCAATTTGTTTTTAGCCAGGGCTGTGGAGCTCGAGCCATTTTGCTCGACCTCCGCTCCGATCCAGCATTTTTCATCAGCTCGACTGGGGTAATATAACGTAAATCTCATTTTAATACCAAAATATTGTAGTTCTATTGTGGGGGTACCGTAGGGGATCGATATAAAGTATCGAATCATATTTATGTGCTGCAAAAAGGTCTTAATTTCACATTAGATGCCAATTGAACTCTTATATTTCAATTCTTAGGGCAATGTTTAATTAAAAAAAAATAATGATATAATACCATCATATATGCAGAAGAATACCAACACTATATGTATTTGTGGACCAAAAATTAATTGATAAATTTGTTGCGAGCTATATAAAAGGTTTTATATTTTCCCATATGCATGAATTTGAATCTGAATCGATTTAGACAAAATTGTATAGGACTTCTACAAAATCTATTGTACCGTAAAATTTAAATCTAACGTTATGGACGTAACACATCTTTAACAAAAAAATAAAATGCAGGAAGGTTCTAAATTTCGGGCGGCCGATTACTAATATACTCTGCACAACATTTGTATTTAGATTCGACATTTTGATAAAATCTCAAATCCAGACTTTACAAATACTCGGGCAATATTTGGGAAATATTTTGTAATTGTTTAGGACAATTTTCGCAAAAATGCATTTATGATTCATTCATTGAAAAATTTGAAAATTTTAGTCATTTCTACAAGTTTTCGACTTAGCAGTGAGTATCAGTGAGCATAAAATTTTGGAAAAATATTGCAAAATTTTATATAAAAATAAATTTTGCAAAAAAATTTTTCAAGAAACAAAATTTTGACTAAATTTTATATAGACAATAAAATTTTGGCCACCAAGTTTTCTAAAAGATTCAAATTTTGAGCAAATATGTAGAAATAAAATTTTGTATAAAATGTTTATAGAAATAAAATTTGGCAAATTTTTTTTATAGAAATAAAAGTTTGAAAAAATTATCAATAGAAATACAATTTTAAAAAAATTGTGTAGCAAACAAAATTTTGCAAAATTTTCTATAGAAATAAAATTTTGCTAAATATTCTATAGAAAAAAAAATTTTGACTAAATTTTCTTTAGGAAATAAAATTTTGACACTAAATATCTTTATATAGAAAAAATTTTCTATGAGTAATAACATTTTGAATACCATTTTTTATAGCAGTGGGTATCAGTGAACATCAGTAAGAAAAAAATTTTGAGAAAATTTGCTATAGAATTAAAATTTGACAATTTTTTTCTTATAGAAATGAAATTTTGAAAAAATATCTTAATCAAAAACTTACAGATTTAAACTTTTTTGTCGTAGTAAATAAAATCTGCAAATTATTCTACAGAATAAAATTTACTAAAATTTTCTATGGAAATTAAAATTTGATCAAAAATTTTTTTTAGAAATATAATTTTGACCAAATTTTCTATTAAAAAAATCTATTACTACAAAATGTTGACCAAATTTTCTAATAAAAAAATCTATTACTACAAAATTTTGGCAAACTTTTCTATAGAAATAAAATTTTGACTTAAATTTTTATAGAAATAAAATTATCAAAAATTTTGGCAAACTTTTCTTATAGAAAATAAATTTTGATATATATTTTTTATAGAAAATAAAATTATCAATAGAAATAAATTTGTTGCAAAAATATTCTATTAGAAACAACATTTTGGACTCAATTTTCTATAGAAATAAAATTTTGACTAAATTTTGCTATAGAAAAAAAATATTTCTATAGTAATAAAATTTTGAAAACATTTTTTATAGAAATAAAAAGTTGACAAAATATTGCTATAGAAATAAAATTTGAAAAACTTATTATAGAAATAACATTTTGACAAAATTTTCTATAAAAACACTTTGAAATAAATTTTCTGTCAATATTCCACATATGTATATAGCGGCCTTAAAATAAATTAAAAAACAATAATTTTTGATTGTTCGAAATATTTTAAAATATTTGATTGGGATTAAAATGGATCGATCCAGCCATCTGCATAGTCTAAGCATTTCTTAGGAAACATAAATAAAAAGGCCGTAAGTTGGAAGTTGCATTTTCATTTTACAATTCGCCGCGCCAAAAAATTTATGCCTCCGCCCCAGGGTGGGTACATAATGATCGAAAATGAATAACACAATGGAACTAATTGCGTAAAAAACTTGGCTTATTACAAAAGTTGTGAGTGTTTTAAAAAATTTGTTTGCCGGAGTCGGAGAGTTCGAGCAAAAATTTTTACGACTCCGACTCCGACTTCCAGCAAAATCGTCAGGAACTCCGAACTCAAACTCGACCCGACTCCGGCTCCACAAGCCCTGTTTTAGCTGCAAAACCTCGAGTTTAATGCCCGCTTTTTATATTTTGGAAGGTGTCCGTTATATATGATTAACATTCACACAATTATTTTTTATGAAAACATTCCTTGTCGCCACCACATAATATATTCTAACATATTAACATAACATTATGTGTCTCAAACATTTAGTGTTAGCTTAGGAGCAATTACATGTTTGACTTAAAGACATTGTGTTTTGAAAATTGTGCCCGAAACAAATTTTGTTTTATATTCGTAAACATATGAAAAACGTATTTTCTTATACAGGGGTAACAACAAATATTTGAACATTTATTCCTGCGTTTAAAACGGTCTGTATTTTTCGTATGTGGCCATGTGAAAAAGTAGAAATGTTTGAAATGTTTACGCTGCATTGATCAAACTCACACTCCACAATAGCAAGCTATTTAGGGGTCGAAAGTTCGGCCAGACCGTATCTTAGTACCCGCCACCAATAGAATTTGCGTAGAAAGTTTCTACTACTAAAGAGTGTTATTTGTCCAATATGGAGTTTTACGTTAGCCAAAAATAAATGCCTATGTAAGCCAATCAGCTTCATGATCGTTTATATGGAAATAATTATGGACGCGTATGGAAACCAAGTATGTAGAGCAGCCAATTTCAAGTGATTGGGATGAAGATTTGGTTCCTCCATAGGCTTCACAAGTCCAAATTTGGGGAATCGTTTTATATGAGGGCTAATATGATTATGACCGATATGGACCAATTTTTGGCATGATTGTAATACTATTCAAACATATTATGTTTTCACCTTAGGGCAATCAATGGTAGTAGAATAATTTTAATGAAATCTTTCTTTGTTGTGGATATATCATGTTTAAGGCGCCAATTGGTTACTTCCATTATTTACTTGCAGCATACTCTCTAGGTTTTCTCTTTCTAAACAACATATATATTTATAGGACTATTTCAAAATATGTTTGCATCCAAAACAAACATTTTATGTCCCAAACATGTTATGCTAGTTTATGAACATTATATGTTTGCACTTAAAAATATTGTGTTAAAAAATTTGAGTTCCAAACATATAATTTTTACACACAAACATATCAAAAACAGTCTTTTCGTCCGTGCGGATCAGATGAAATTTACTCCTCCAAGAGGCTCCACAAAACAAATCTCGGGATCGGTTTATATGGGGGCTATATATTTTGATGGGTGGAGTATTGTCGAAATTTGGCAAGCGGATCGCGGATAAAATTTGCACCCTACCACGAAGCTCAGGAAGTCACAGTCTGGGGACTTGGTTTATATGGGGCTATATATAATTATCGGTCAGGCTATTTTGTTTTTTTTTTTTGACCATCAACGCACCAAATTCCCGCATAGGATTTAAATGTGCTTCTCCAGAGGCTCCGAAATCAAATCTGAGAATTGGATTCATATAGAAATGTATATAATCCATGGAAATGGGTTGTTAAGTGGGCTTATTACCTACAATTCACATTACAAAAGTTGCCAACAAGATCTCAGATTTGCTCTTTCAAAGACACGCGGAAGTCAATCTGGGTCGGTTTATATGGGAGCGCTACTAATCTAAACTTGGCACAGTGTTTCCAAATTCGTTTTTTTTTTTTTATTTTCTGCAATATTTGAGCGTATAAAGATATTATCAATATTCGCAGGTGCTTTTTTTAGAATATTTTAACTGAAGCAGTATTTACAAACCGCTGACAATCACGCGCGATATAAACAAAATAAGTAAATGTTTTTCCGACAAACTCTAGAAATCGTAATTATATATAATGAATTTTTTCATTAAAAGAAAATTGTTGTAGCTTCGAAGTAAAATTGAAGTCCAAAATTGTAAAAATATCTTTAGTGCCATACGAAGTTCAAGATGGGCGCATTTCTAGTAAAATTTACAAATTTAACGAATTTAGTAATTTAACTACGTTTTTAGTTAATTTAACTACACGGACGAAAAAGACTGTGTTTCATATCTTTGGGTGTAAAAACTACATATATGTTTGGAATTCAAATTGTTTAAAACGTTATGTTTAGGTGCAAGTATATAATGTCCATAAACTAGCATAACATGTTTGCCATATATATGTTAATATATTAGAACATATTTTTTATTACCCACCACCATAGAAATGGGACGGGCGTATAATAATTTGGTCACTCCGTTTGTACACATCGAAATATCGATTTCCGATATATTAAAGTAAGTATTATATTCTTGATCAAGGAGAAATTCTAAGACGAGATGATGTCCGTCTGTCTGTCTTGTTGTAATCAACGCTACAGTCCTTCAATAATTAAAGGCAATCTGCTGGAAATTTCGCACAAACTTCGTCTTTTGCTTTGCAGGCAGGTCAAGTTCGAAGATGGGCTATATCGGTGCAAGTTTTGATATTAGTTCCCCATATAATAAACCTACCTCCCGATTTGTGGTCTTGGGCTTATAAAGAAACCTTAGTTTCTATCCAATTTGCCTGAAATTGGAAATCTAGAGGTATTTTATGAACCAAAATAGGTGTTGGCCAAAAATGGGTGAAAGTATCGGTCCATGTTTGTATAGAGGTGTGCGAAAATGGTGAGTATCGGTCATGCTTTGCCATAGCCCCGCACAATAGACCGATCTGCCAGTTTTTATACTTCTCGGGCGTTTAAAATCAGTAGTTTTATCCAATTTGCCTGAAATCTAGAAAATCTAGAGGTATTTTAAAACCCTAAAGAGGTGGCTGAAAAATGATGAGTATCGGACCATGTTTCTATATATAAGCCCCCATATAGACCGATATCCAGGCATTTAATTTCTTGGGCTTAATAGAACGTAGTTTTTTATTCCCAACTTTTGTTCAAAATTGCGGAATCATAGACGGTATTTTAGGACCATAAAAAGGTATGCGAAAATGGTGAGTAATAGGTGCGCATGTTTTGATATAGCCTTCAGATAGACCATTATCCAGATCTCCCGATATTACTTTTTGGGCTTCCTAGAAAACCGTAATCTGGTGTCACTTTCCTGAATCGAAAAATCTGGAGGTTTTTTAGGAATACCAAATAGTCGTGGTGCAAGAAATGGAATTTATTTTTTAGGCTTTTAGGAATCCGTAGTTTTTAATCCAGTTTGCCTGAAATGAGAATCTCACGGTTTTTTAGACCTTAAAAAATATGAGAGCCGAAAATGGCGTGTCATTGCGATCCATGGTTTTAGGTTTATCTTCCCATATAAGATCGATCTTCCCGATTTATAACTTCTTGGGCTTTTAAGAAACCATGTTAGGTTAGGTTAGGTGGCAAGCCCGATGTATCAGCTCACTTAGACTATTCAGTCCATTGTGATTACCACATTGGTGAACTTCTCGCTTATCACTGGAGGCTGCCGATTCCATGTTTTAGCTCAATGACAAGGACCTTCCTTTTTATAGGCCTAGTCCGAACTGCGTTCTACATTGCAGTGAAACCATTTAGAGAAGCTTTGAAACCCTCAGAAATATCACCAGCATTACTGAGGTGGGATAATCCACCGCTGAAAAACTTTTTGGTTGTTTGTGGAAGCAGGAATCGAACCCATGACCTTGTGTATGCAAGGCGGACATGGCTAACCATTGCACACCACGGGTTAGCCCCATAGTTTTTATCAAATTCTTGCATAAATTTTCTAAATCTAGAAAGTTATTTAGGACATTAAAGAGGTGTGGCCGAAAATGTTGAATATCGTGTCCATCTGCAGCTGATAATGAAATAGGCTTTGAAACTCGATTATAGTTTCATATTTTACTTCTGGTAATCATTTAAATAATGGGGGTAAAAATCTACAGATGTTAGATTTTAAATCAAGGCGTTATTTCATTTTCATTTCCTTTTCTTGCACACTTGCACACGATGTTTATGATTCCTCTAAAACTCAAACAAATATGGTTCTTATAAATACAGAATTGATGTAGTACTCTTCATAGGTAAAGATCTTGAATTTATCTTCGGAAGTGTACTGGTTGAACTGATCTGCTTGTCACCAAATCCCCCTGAAGATTTTCACAGGAAACTATATATATTCTCATTGTTACCTGATACCGGAAACAGGCAATAATTGACGTCCAAATGCATTCATATCTAATTTATGACCAATTATTTTTTCAGAGCTTATGGAACAGATATAGATTAAGGAACCATGGTTAATAGAGCCTTTGGAAAAGCAAAACCCAGATACAAAATCTAAATTACACGCCTGCGACTGTACATGTTCTTCGGTTCGGGCGAATTGAACCTTTCCACAGCCTTTAGTATAGATCTGGCTTGTGAGAGATAACTCATTTTGGACGGCCTTTATAGCTAACTCCTTATGCGAAGAAAACTGTCCATTAAAGCTCGAAAAATAATCATTGTAATAATTAGATATAATCGCATTTGGATCGTCAATTGCTCCTGTTTTCGGTATCAGGCTAACATGAAATATAATGTAAGCAACGCATGAGCCCGTTCGTAAAAACTAAGAAAAACACGACTAATGAACGCAGTTAGAATTGATTGTTGTATTCCTGGCAAACCAGTTTCTGTAAATTGTCACATGTATGTAGTTGACTGCTAGAAACCATAAGCATTGTTCGACTGTTTCACCACTTAGGTGAATTCTAACAAATTAGCTTTTCTAAAAATAAATTTCGTGTTGTTGCATTACTAGTAACAAAACGAAATAAAAATAAGCTTAAGGGACTTGTAAGTTATATGAAAAGATGATGTGCAGTGGGAGAAAAGATGATTCAATTTGTAAGAGGAAATTTCCCAAATGTTTTCTCCATAAGGAGTTAGCATAAAAGGGCCCAAAATTGAGTTATCTCTCCCAGCCAGATCTATACTAAAGGCTGTGGAAAGGTTCATTCGCCCGAACCGAAACATGTACAGTCCAGGCGTGTATAGATTTGTATCTGGCGTTCTTTTTCAATGGCTCTATTAACCATGTTTTCTTAATCTATATCTTGTCCATAAAGCCCGAAAAAATAATTGATATAATTAGATATGGAAACTATAATATTTGATTCATGGTGGTGGGTATTTAAGATTCGGCCCTGCCGAACTTACTGCTTTATATACTTGTTTAAATATAAATATTGTGTGGATGCAAACATATATAAATTTAGAAATGTCCTGTAAATATAAATGTGTTTAAAAAAAAGAGACAGGGAAGTATATGCTCTAAGTAAAAAAATGGAAGTAACCAATTGGCGCCTAAAAATATTTTCACACAAAGAAAATTTCATTAAACTTTTTTTCTATCGGTATACGCCTAAGGTGAAATATAATATGTTTAAACAATACAAACAATATTTTGTTTGAACCAATCCTGAAAATATGTATATGCTTAAAGCACAATGTGATTGGAAGTCTATGTTACAGAAGCGTTTTTTTTTTATTCTGTTGAGGGTGTAGATATAAAACCATATCTAATAAGATAGTATGGTAGATCTAACAATATCTGATCAGGTCTACCAATTTTTTTGCCTATTCATTGAAACCACTGTTCCATTTTTCCAATTGACGAATTTCAAGCGCCTTCTACATGATAACCATCACCATCAACATAATCCCCATCATAATGCCTCGTCATCTTTACGAGTTCAGTTCTTGGGTGCATATGAAAAATTATCTACAGCACCTCAGTTTTATTGAAAAT
>PGFW01000528.1:5434-17916 GCA_003123925.1 Haematobia irritans
TGATATACAATAAAGGTATTGCAGTCGCCATCCACCACTGCATGAATTCGTGGCAATAACGCTTAACGAGTAGGGCAACTAGTGTTATGATAATTTACGTTTTACGTTCAACCAAATTCAGCAGTATAGATGCATGGAAGGTAGTTGCTGTTTCCTTCCTCATTACCAACAGATGTTATAAAATAGGAAACTCAAGATTATATCCCAAGCAAAAAAATGATACCTATTTTAGGCAGTATTGTAAGGAGAGAGGGCAGTCAACTACTACAAAACAAGCCGACAGCGCTTGATTTTGTAGCTGATATAATCAGTCCGATTTATATCACTTCAACCATAACGCGATTTTGCTTCATTTCATAACAATATTGCCTCAGATATGAACAATATTTTATGGTTAGGAATACTTATCTGGCTATACTGCAGAAGGAAACACACATTTCTACCATTTCCGCGCATTAATACATGCATGATTGGTTCAATAACGTAAACGAATGATCATAAAATGTTTTGATTACTCGTTTACGTTATTGCCGCCGATACATGCAGTGTGGATGCACTGCCTACTTTATTGTATACCAAAAAGCGCAACTAAATTTTTATGCTGAACTTTTTTTTTGCTGGGATATCACTTCTGAGAAATATTCCTAATAAAATCAATCAATGCTATGAGGAAGCTGCTCTAACTCGGAACATCGCCCACAAAAATCAGTGCTGGTAGGGTTGTTTTGTAAACAGTTTGTACTGCCTCTCTCCCTTACGATCCTGCTGAAATAGTGCTCCATTTCTTGATGGGGTGTTTATCTGATGCTAAATTTAACTTATGTTTATTGCAAAAAATTTATTTTGTATTTATTTAATTTTTTTTAACTAAACGTAGGTATTAATGTCAATGACCGTACAAATAAGTACAATTATAACTAAAGCGGGTGATAATTTTCCTAAAACTTCAAATATAGTATGTTAAGACTGACTTCTGCGATTACAACACCTATAAAACACTATGAACTGCCTCGTTCGAAAATTCAAATAAATTGTATGCAATTTTTGAGATTTTGCACAATGCGTTATTAAAACAAAGGAAATCAACTACGATTTATGACACCGCACCCTCTATCATTGAAAAAATATGACTAAAATAAAGAAAGAAATCATTGGTACCAAAACATGACAATTTACTATAGAATAGTTAATTCTTACAATTTTTGGTAAATCCTTCTGCTATATTGAATTTATGTCTACGACCATTCAACTTTATATCCACGATTAGTTCATAAAATTTTCAGTTAAAAAAATTGGACTGAAAAAGATATTTATGATATAAAGATTACGCAACCTAAATTTTAGGATGCGCAATATTATAAATACTAAGGAAAATTCTTGGAAAATAATCATATTTTAATTAAAAAAAAAGCTTTTTTCTTTCTCGCACGCATGTTTTATTTATTACGCAATTTATTTAGAACTCAAATTTTCATTATAATATTGCCTACTTCTATTTTCTTTGTATATAAGACATAATCCCTATTTCTTAAAATTATGAGAAAAAACCATTTTTTTAATCATATCGTTCGTGGTAATATAATGTGCAAATTAATTTGTATGAATTTATCACGCCGTCACACGTGATAGCTACGCTTATGGTTAGCATGGCCGCCTTGCATAACTCATATGTTTCGAAAATGCGGATGTGTGTGCGATACGCGATGCTTTCGAACCAAACACAAAAAATTTTTCAGCGTGCTGATTTGTATCTCTCTCCACACATCATCGTTGTCGTTTTAATTGTGACGATCATTTATATGTTGCGCTTTTGGCCAAAGATTCTATCTTGGAGACTTTTCCACCGGTTGACATTTTTCTGAGTGAGTATGCATTCGTGTCTCTCTATAGAGTGGTCTTCTCACTGCATTGTTTTTTGACTCTCCGCTTTCGAGCTTCGGCTCTTAAGATAAAGGATTTGGCCTTTTTGCCCGGTTCCCTTGTCATTGAGTCAATGTTGAGATTTATTATACCATGAATCGGGTCTGACTCACTCTAGGTGTTTATTTGTGTATGATAAGCCTTCTCACCTAAAAATGTTCCTGGAGCGGATCACATTGGACCCGAGGCTAAATAGCTCTATTGAGTGTGCTACGCACACATCACTGGCTGTTATCACCTCCTCGGGCAACTATAACAGTAGGATATTTTAGCATCTTTTTTTAGTGGGTCGTTAGACGTCGTTCTCCTTTTCTTATTTTGGACATATTTTTACAAGAACATTAATATCCTTTGAATCGTTGGCGTGAAGTGATGTAATTCGTTTTTTTTAGCTGCATCTTGTTTGAATAGTCGTCGTGGGTTCCCTTAATCAATCTCGATGAAATATATTTCTGCTATATAAGAGGCATTTAATCGAAATTCCAGTAATATGTGGTCGCTAAAAAATGACTACTTTATTTAATAATTATATTATATTAACCATGAATCCCTTCGAGGGAAGGTCAAAATCCTTGGATCCAAGTAGAATTCGTTTTGTGTAGAGATTGTAGATACATTATTAAGGAAAACCGAGTATGACTTATATTAAGCGTATTGCCTGTAAGCCATTTTGCCATAAAATAATTTTTGCCTTATATATTATTATAATTAGTATATAAATTCCTACACTGTAAGTAATAAAGCAACTGTCCAGAGTTTTGCTATTATGTTTTGTCTTTGACTTTATAAATTTTTGGTATTTAGGTGACTTCTTGCGTATTGACCACCGATGTCTAAGTAAAGCGATTAAGCAGTTTATATGATAGTCTATTAATACACAATTCTCTTATCCTTAATATTTTGTTTATTTATAGTTTTTTGTGTTTCCAGGCAAATTTTAATAATTTTCGCGTCTAGTTATGTTGGTTATTTCGTTTTAATTCCTTCATTATTGTAATCACTTTATGCCTTTTTAAAAACTGAGTTAATTTATACAACTTGATATATTCCATCCTTATTAGACTCGACTTCATTAGTGTGTTTGCTGCAATAATTTGCTATGTTTCATATGGGTTTTTTTTGAGGTGTTTTTTTATCTATTGTTTTATTCTCTGTTATTTTTTTTTCAGTAATTATATCATGATTATTTTAAAATAGATTTAGTGGTGTTTTTGAATAATTTACTTGCAACGTATATTTGGAACTTATTTTTTGCTTTGTAGTCAAGGATGGCCAAAAGACAAACAAATTTAAAGGACAATTTCATTAAATTAAGAGTTTTTGATGAATAAAGATAAATTTGTTTTTTGTATTTACAGTTTATTTAATTTTATTTTGATGAATATTTTGACTTATATGTAGTTCAGATTTTTGTAAAAGAAAAAATTTTGCTATGAAATGAAACCAATTAAAGTTAAAAAATAAATAGATGTGGGATGAATGAGACATAAATTTAGGTGTTGTTTAATATTTTGTTTATGAACAGATATTCGAAAGTATTGGAATGTAAGTGAGGTTAATGTCCATAAGGGGAAATGTAATTTTTTGTTGTTGTAATTTAAATTGTTTTTAGAATTTTAAGTTTTCATTTAAATAAGAAAAATAAACATAGTGCTAGTAATTCAAATTTGTGTTAATGAAATTTCGATCTATTAGGTGTTTTGTATTTGGTAAATACATAAATGATGTTAAAGGAATGATTTTTTTTAATGTTATTATATTGTTCGAGTTCTTTTTATTATGAATATTAATTATACTTTATATATAAATATATTTGAATTAGATATATTTTTGGAATTATCATAACGTTTAATAATAAGTGGTTTGACGATGATATTTTTGTGTCTAGTGTGTTTAATGTTGTATATTTGTACTGGGTGAATAATTTCAGAATTATAGTAATTTTGGATAAAAGGATCATAGCATGAATTTTTAAATCGTCAAAAATCGTTCATATAATTACTTTGGGGTGTGGTATATTTTGGATAAAAATTACAAGAAGTTAATGTAAATATGAAATTAATAAAAATCTTATAAAGATCAGTTTTGTATAAAATACATAACACATTTCTGACAAGTTAATTAATTTAGTTCGGCCCCTGTAAATATTTATATTTTTGTATAAATTTTTTTATAGATTTGTTATTATGTAAGATTTTTATTTAATTAATTTTTGATTAAGAAGTCTCGTGTTTTACAAGGTTGATTTTTAATGGTGTTCGATGATATGTCGTTATGTGGTTTTTTTTAGTTATGAATTTTATACTCTTTATGAATTAGTCAGAGGTTCGAATCTAGCCCAAAACTTTATTTCTTTCAATTTATGTGGTATCTCTATATTTAGTATTGAAATCGACTTATTTTCTACTTAGAAGGACTAATTATCTCTATCATTTGAAAATTTTTATCGGACTATATTGTGATGTCTGATATAAAATAATATCCTTAATTTTAGTTTTTTAGTTATGGAGATTGATATCTTCTTCTTTTGTGTTTTTGCTTATGTCTGTTTCTGTCTTCTTTTTTTAATGGAATCATGAAATCTTGATCCTCCATTACGACTTATTTATATTTTTTTCTTCAATGTTTAGATGTAGTCATCAGATTCCGGTGGATATTTTTTGTTGTATATGAGCCGAACTATAATCGTGTTAAATCATTTCACTATCCGCCGTCATCTTGTTCAGGAAACTACCGGTTCGCGTATTCAGAATATGTAACTGTCGTGATAAGAAGTAAATATATATCTCTAAGATTTAGTCTGAGAAATAAAAAATAGTTAAGGTCTGAGCCGCACGAAAAACTTGTCTCTTATCCTGGTGTATAAATTAATGGTATCATCTACTTAGTCTGAATATTTAGTGTGCTCGTTCATATTAATTGATCGTATAGAGTCATGAAGTTATTCCACCCAATTTTTCATTAAACCAAAATTTTATTGATAAAAGTTTTTCTAATCCTACTTTTTTGAACTCTCAATAATTTTAGTATCTCCGTATTTTGCGAACAACATCTTCTACCATGATTGTCTTTGATTTCTTTCTTTGCCAATGAATCTATTAGATTTCAGGCAAACAAAGTATGTTAGGGATTATAATGTAACGTGATTAACGGGGGTAATACTGACTGAAAAAAGATTTAATTTATTTTTAATTAGAACGTATAAACGAATCGTGTCTTTAACTAAGAAATGATAAACTTACTTTATGTTCATAAATAATTTCTGTTCGATAAAATGACTTGTTTTTGGTAGTTGGTTTTTAAGACTTCACTAATGTTGAAGAGAGAGAAATTTTAAAATAAGCTGACGTGTTGTAATGAATATTGCTAAAACCACAAGATATCTATACATAAATGATATTCGGATCTTAAACACAAAGCCTAGGTGCTGGTTTGTTATAATCTTAATTCAGGTTTCAATATTTTAAGAAATCGTATCTTTTGGCTCGGTGAATCATAAATACCAGAATCCTTTAAAATTAAGCGTCTATTGGTGATTTTATTTCTTTGGTCCAAGTAAAACTTTTTTATTTTGTGTGTTAGCTTCGAAAAATATGTCCATATTCATTTAATTGTATGTTATTAAGAAAAGTTTAGCGTAAGTTATAAGGCAAATGTAAGGCTGTGTTATTTAACGCAAAACTTTAATTAAATTTTAATGGAAATAAAAATAATTAAAAATATTACCAAAAGGAGAGGGCTCAATTCCATAGATAGTTAAGAGTATGTATAATATTTACATAATTATAAAGATTATTAAAGACAATATTTTAGTTTAATGAGAATCTACTGTAACTACAGAGTAAGTTAAAAGCAAATCCTTATTTAAACACTTAATAGGTAATTAAAAAAAAAAAAAACAATATTCTTATTAAGTTCTTAGACTCATTACTGCAAATTATTCGTCAATACAAAAAGATGTTAATCGTTGCGCCCACCTATCCATGAAGTCCTGTGTCATAGGATGTAATGTTTTAAATATGTTAACATAGTTTGTATAGAAATGGATATTGATGTTGTAGGGGTAGATTAATATGTAACGTTGAGAGCAAAAATGGTTTATGTATAAAAAAAGAAATTGAATAATTCCCAAAATCAATATTTAGTCTAATTTATATTTATACTCAAAGAAAAAGTTTGTAGGAATAGCAAAAATGTTAGATTTTTTTTAGGATGCGCAATATTATAATACATTAAGGACAAATTTCTTGAAAATAATATATTTTAATTAAAAAAAACTTTTTATCTTTGCATCAACATTTTTTTTATTAAATTTAGAACACAAATTTTTGAAAATTAGCCGTATGTCTTTGTACTAAGACAAATATTTCTTAAAGTAGAGAAAAACCATTTTTGATTTTAAAGAAATCGTCTTTAATTAACTGCAATATTGAATCTTTAGATTTAACACCGTGCACCGTGGTGCAATGGTTAGCATGCCCGCCTTGCATACACAAGGTCGTGGGTTCGATTCCTGCTTCGACCGAACACCAAAAAAATTTTCAGCGGTGGATTATCCCACCTTAGTAATGCTGGTGACATTTCTGAGGGTTTCAAAACTTCTCTAAGTGGTTTCACTGCAATGTGGAACGCCGTTCGGACTCGGCTATAAAAAGGAAGTCCCTTGTCATTGAGCTTAACATGGAATCGGGCAGCACTCAGTGATAAGAGAGAAGTTCACCAATGTGGTATCACAATGGACTAAATAGTCTATGTGAGCCTGATACATCGGGCTGTCACCTAACCTAACCTAACATAGATTTAGCATCTTTGGTCTAAAGTTCGTTTTTTTTTGGAATTAGAAAAACATTTTTTCCTTTGAAGCATCCGATATAATTTGGATTTTTAAACTGGCATTTGTTTGAATAGCTTTATTAATATACCGCGAAAAGAGAATGAAAATTCCAGATGGGTCGCTAAAAAATGACTTTATTATAATAAATACCAAAAACCTTAAGGGAAGGTCAAAATCCTTGATCCAAGTAAACTTTTGTGAGTGTAGAAAATTTAAAAAAAATATATAAAACTTAACCACATCCAAATAATTTTTGCTATAAAAAATATTTAAATTTACACTGAAAATAAAGCATGTCCGGTTCCAATGATTTTGTCTTTACTTTAAAAATTTTGGTATTGACACCGAGCCAAAGAAGCGGAGAATAAAAGTAAGGATACTTTTAAGACACAATTCTCTTTTAAATTTGAGTTTTGTGTACTTGTTTCCAGCAAATTTTAATTTTTCGCTTTTTCAGTTTTTTTTTCTTCATATGCTATCAAAGACCTTTAAAAACGAGTTAACGACAACTTTATTTTCCAAATTAAGACTCGACTTCCAGTAGAAATTATGCTATGTTCAGTAAAAAAAAATCTTTAAAATAAAGTGTTGAAAAACATGTCCTATATTTGAACGATTTTTTGCTTTGTAGTCAAGATGCAAAAAGACAACAAATTTAAAGACAATTTCATTAAATTTAAAGATTTTTTTCTGAATTATTAAAGTCAAGTTGACCTTAGCCCAAACATTTTTTCTTTTCAGTTTTTGATACCCATTTTTTAAGTGAAATCACTTACTTAAAAGCGACAATACGACTTCATTGAAAAGTTATTCGACTTTTGGACAAGAGAAAAACTTTATATTGGGAGAAATCGTCTTCTATGCTAAGCTAAATTGCATTCGTATTTTAAAGACAATGAAATCTTTGACCTTCCACGACAATATTTTTTTCAGTGTAGCATCATTTAACGCTGGATTTTTTTTTTTGTGTATTGGCCATATTTTCTAAATCATTACTGTGACATTGTTTGCAACTACCATTTTCGCTAGTCAGAATAACTGTCGGAAAAAATTAAAATTATTATTTCTCAAGAGGGTGTAAATAAAAATGGTAGTGATCTCGAAGAAAAATTCTTTTTCTGGTGAAAAAAGAACCACTTAGGCGAAATGGTTAGTGTGGTCGTTTCTATAAAAAGGTCATGAGTTTTCCCCCAATTTTGCTGTCAAACACCAAACATTTTTGAGAAAAGTTTCTATCCTCTTTTTTGAAATTTCATATTCTCTCCTTTCAAAACATCTCTAAATAGCTTGATTTCTTTTTCTGCTGCAATGAAATTTTTAGAAGTTTTCAGGGGCAAACAAAGTATGTAGAGAATGAACGTGAAAACGGTATCACGAATAAAGATTTATTTACATTTAAACAAACATCTTTAAACAAGAAATGAAAACTTCGTTTGTCTAAAATTTCGTTTTCGGAGAAAAGACTTTTTTTTGAGTACCACACAAAATTTAAGAGAGAAAAAGTTAAAAAGTTAATCTAATAACAAGTATTATACAAAAAATATATCGATTTAATCACAAAGCCAGTTGGGTTGCTAAACAATTTCTTTATTTTAAAGAAGTCGTATCTTTTGCCGGAATCAATACCAAAATCCTTAAACGAAGGTTAAAATCTTTGGATCCAAGTAAACTTTTTTTTTTTTGAGTGTACATGGAAAATTTGCACATAATTTAAATTTGTTATTAGAAGTTTTGCTTCTAAATTTCATCATGCCTCTCATTAATCAGCATTCTGTGAAATTTAGTTTAATTTGAAACATACAAAAAAAACTTCAGTAGAAACTTTGCCCATCTTGCCATAACAAACAGTTCATGCTATACGATAAACAAGTACTTAAGTTATAAGGCAAATGTAAGGCTGTGTTATTTAACGCAAAACTTTAATTAAATTTTAATGGAAATAAAAATAATTAAAAATATTACCAAAAGGAGAGGGCTCAATTCCATAGATAGTTAAGGTATGTATAATATTTACATAATTATAAGATTATAAAGACAATATTTTAGTTTAATGAGAATCTACTGTAACTACAGAGATAGTTTAAAAATCAAAAAATCCTTATTTAAAACACTTAACTAGCGCTATATAAAAAAAACAAAACAAATTATTTTCTTATTAAGTTCTTTAGACTTTTATCTGATGCTAAATTTAACTTATGTTTATTGCAAAAAATTTATTTTGTATTTATTTAATTTTTTTTAACTAAACGTAGGTATTAATGTCAATGACCGTACAAATAAGTACAATTATAACTAAAGCGGGTGATAATTTTCCTAAAACTCTCAAATATAGTATGTTAAGACTGAACTTCTGCGATTACAACACCTATAAAACACTATGAACTGCCTCGTTCGAAAATTCAAATAAATTGTATGCAATTTTTTGAGATTTGCACAATGCGTTATTAAAACAAAGGAAACTTAACTACGATTTATGACACCGCACCCTATCATTGAAGAAAATATGAACTAAAAGTAAAGAAAGAAATCATTGGTACCAAAACATGACAATTTTTACTATAGAATAGTTAATTCTTACAAATTTTGGTAAATCATTCTGCTATATTGAATTTATGTGTACGACCATTCAACTTTATATCCACGATTAGTTCATAAAATTTTCAGTTAAAAGAAATTGGACTGAAAAAGATATTTAGGTGATATTAAAGATTACGCAACCTAAATTTAGGATGCGCAATATATAATACATTAAGGACAAATTTCTTGAAAATAATGATATTTTAATTAAAAAAAAAGCTTTTTATCTTTGCATCAACATTTTTTTATTAAATTTAGAACACAAATTTTGAAAATTAGCCGTATGTCTTTGTACTAAGACAAATATTTCTTAAAGTAGAGAAAACCATTTTTGATTTAAAGAAATCGTCTTTAATTAACTGCAATATTGAATCTTTAGATTTAACACCGTGCACCGTGGTGCAATGGTTAGCATGCCCGCCTTGCATACACAAGGTCGTGGGTTCGATTCCTGCTTCGACCGAACACCAAAAAAATTTTCAGCGGTGGATTATCCCACCTTAGTAATGCTGGTGACATTTCTGAGGGTATCAAAACTTCTCTAAGTGGTTTCACTGCAATGTGGAACGCCCGTTCGGACTCGGCTATAAAAAGGAGGTCCCTTGTCATTGAGCTTAACATGGAATCGGGCAGCACTCAGTGATAAGAGAGAAGTTCACCAATGTGGTATCACAATGGACTAAATAGTCTATGTGAGCCTGATACATCGGGCTGTCACCTAACCTAACCTAACATAGATTTAGCATCTTTGGTCTAAAGTTCGTTTTTTTTTGGAATTAGAAAAACATTTTTTCCTTTGAACATCGATATAATTTGGATTTTTAAACTGGCATTTGTTTGAATAGCTTTATTAATATACCGCGAAAAGAGAATGAAAATTCCAGATGGGTCGCTAAAAAAATGACTTTATTATAATAAATACCAAAATCCTTAAGGGAAGGTCAAAATCCTTGGATCCAAGTAAACTTTTTGTGAGTGTAGAAAATTTAAAAAAAATATATAAAACTTAACCACATCCAAATAATTTTTTGCTATAAAAAATATTTAAATTTACACTGAAAATAAAGCATGTCCGGTTCCAATGATTTTGTCTTTACTTTAAAAATTTTTGGTATTGACACCGAGCCAAAGAAGCGGAGAATAAAAGTAAGGATACTTTAAGACACAATTCTCTTTTAAATTTGAGTTTGTGTACTTGTTTCCAGCAAATTTTAATTTTTCGCTTTTTCAGTTTTTTTTCTTCATATGCTATCAAAGACCTTTAAAAACGAGTTAACGACAACTTTTTTTTCCAAATTAAGACTCGACTTCCAGTAGAAATTATGCTATGTTTCACGTAAAAAAACGTCTTTAAAATAAAGTGTTGAAAAACATGTCCTATATTTGAACGATTTTTTGCTTTGTAGTCAAGATGCCAAAAGACAACAAATTTAAAGACAATTTCATTAAATTTAAAGAATTTTTCTGAATTATTAAAGTCAAGTTGACCTTATCCCAAACATTTTTTCTTTCATGTTATGATACCCATTTTTAAGTGAAATCACTTACTTAAAAGACAATACGACTTCATTGAAAAGTTTATCGACTTTTGGACAAGGAAAAAACTTTATATTGGAGAAATGCGTCTTCTATGCTAAGCTAAATTTGCATTCGTATTTTAAAGACATGAAATCTTTGACCTCACGACTATATTTTTTTCAGTGTAGCATCAATTTAACCTTGGATTTTTTTTGTGTATTGGCCATATTTCTAAATCATTACTGTGACATTTTTGGCAACTACCATTTTCGCATAGTGAGAATAACTGTCGGAAAAAATTAAAAATTATATTCTCAAAGAGGGTAGTAAATAAAAATGTAGTGATCTCGAAGAAAAATTCTTTTCCTGGTGAAAAAAAGAACCACTTAGGCGAAATGGTTAGTGTGGTCGTTTCATATAAAAAGGTCATGAGTTTTCCCCCAATTTTGCTCAAACACCAAAACATTTTTGAGGAAAAGTTTCTATCCTCTTTTTTGAAATTTCATATTCTACTCCATTTCAAAACATCTCTAAATAGCTTGATTTCTTTTCTTGCCAATGAAATTTTAGAAGTTTTCAGGGCAAACAAAGTATGTTAGGAATGAACGTGAAAACGGGTATCACGAATAAAGATTTATTTACATTTAACGAAACATCTTTAACAAGAAATGAAAACTTCGTTTGTCTAAAATTTCGTTTCGGAGAAAAGACTTTTTTTTGGAGTACACATACAAATGTTAAGAGAGAAAAAGTTAAAAAGTTAATCTAATAACAAGTATTATACAAAAAATATTCGATTTAATCACAAAGCCAGTTGGGTTGCTAAACAATTTCTTTATTTTAAAGAAGTCGTATCTTTGGCGCGGAATCAATACCAAAATCCTTAAACGAAGGTTAAAATCTTTGGATTCAATACACTTTTTGTTTTAATGTAGACAAGACATTTTTATGATTAAGACGAATATTTATTTCAGTGACATTCTATGGAAAAACTTCCAGCTAAAATTAATCTTTTGGGCTATGAAAAATGACAATTTTGTTTTTAAATTTCCCATCTGCATCCTATAAATAGGGTCCCTAAATAATGTTTTCGTTTTTATTCAAAAATGCGCTTTTTGGCCAATCAATACCAAAATCCTTAAGCGAAGATCGAACCTTTGGTATTCATGAAACCTTTTTTTTTGAGTGTAGACAAAAATTTTTATGATTAAGACAATATTTATTTCGGTGGCATCCATGGGAAAACTTCCAGCTTAAAATTAGACTTTTGGGCTATGAAAAAATGCAATTTTGTTTTCAAAATTTCCATCTTCAATGACATCCCTATACACCACCAAATACATGCGTGTCCTTTTTCAAGTCCTTTGCATTAGCTATTAGTTGAAAAAATATTGTTATTGTGGTTTTTCGGTTTTTCTTTTATCGTTGGTTGGCTGTTCGTTCCCTCACCACCCATCCACCTGGCTATTCTAATGTCACGATACCATAGAAGACAACAAATAAGATTTTTTGGTATTTCGTTTTTATTTTCTTTTTGAGTATATAGCATAAGTTGAAGGCGAAGGGAAATGCTTAGGCTTAGTGGTGCCATAATCGTTGCCATTAAACTTCCAATGCCACACAGGGGGAAACG
>PGFW01000529.1:17664-29239 GCA_003123925.1 Haematobia irritans
TCCACCGCCCCATTGCTTTGCATTATCATTTGTACACTGCCGCTCTCTCCTTCACCGGTCACTATCCTGTAGCGGAGCAGTAACTGCACGCACACACACACACATTCACATTGGTATACAGACAAAATAAAAAGTTTTGTTTTATTTTACTCTTTTACCGTGTTTTTTATGTGGATGTCGAATTTTCATCTTTTTTTTTATTTTTAGGAAAAAATGCATCAGCTTCCTTCCCACCTCAATTCGAGGTTGCGTGTGTCGTTTTGCAAGGGGAGGAAAGGTGTTCCATGTGCACCTCTCTCTGTTTGTGTGCGTAATGTAGGACTTCACACAAAATAAAACTGGAAAAACTCCGCCCACTGCTTTTTTGGTCGCCTCACATACGCACACAATGGCAGCATGCAGCAAATCCAGACTGGTCAGGTGGTTGGAGAAGAAAATAAAATTGGGAGGAATGGCGAAACAAAAAATTACCAAAAAAGCTAATAAAACTAAACCGAAATGCTCACATGAAAAAACAAATGCATCCAGTCCAACTTTGGCCGATATGGAGGTTGATGGTGAAGTTGATGAGGTGGTCATTCCGTTGTCGTTGCACACATGTCAAACGCCAAATGAATGTGTGCTAATTTGAAATGCGGCAGGAGGTACGCACACAAACGCATTCCTAGTCATCGTCCATGTGTAACATTAAACATCCACGGTAGTGTATGCACATAACACAACTACACGGACCTGCCCATTGTTCAGGCGCCGCAATTTTGACCGTTTAAGGTAATTCTGCCAAAACTGCATAAAATCAGCTCAACAAACCCCGGGCAATATCATCGTCCATTTCGTTCAATGTGGTTCTTGCCACTGATGTAATATCACCTTTGTCAAACAACATTCAAGACACCTTCCTCAACACTTTAATGACCAGCTGATACTTTCACCAGACCATAGCCAAAGATCACCATGTATGTATGTCAAAGACAAATTATGACTCGTCGTAACATTGTTCCGGTATTTATGATTTATGAAGAATCGTCATTGCGTACACCTCAGAGCGAGCCGTCACTACAAGAAACGGTAGAGCGCAGGTAGCGCTCGATATACTTTTTGTCTGGTAGCGATGGAAATGTGTATGCTGCCAAATGCATTCTCGTCTATAAATAATCACTCAGCCACTTGTCAAATCAATGGAGCATCGTCATGAGGATGAAAATCGCCGACGCCATCGAATTAATGTGTTACGTATTCTTGTTGTTGGAAATGATGATGTTGATCATTGTACAAATTATCCCATTCTTATTCTCGGGCATGAGATAGTGGGTAATGAGCTGCCCAACAAGTTCATCTGAGTTTCAGAAAATAGAAGGTTTGAAGTGCACAACACAAAACAAGATCGAAATGATATAATATGGGACTCTTGAATTATGACTGCTGAATTTCTATACCGAAAAACAGTAAACTGTTGTATAGGCAGAATAAACTACCTCTTACGAAAAAATTTTACTCAGCATTTTGAAATTGTGGTTGTTATAACCAGGAAAATTTAATGCCCTATTGTATTTTTTAACTACAGTTCACAAAATTACACCCTCTCATAGAAGAAAAAAATAACTAACTAAAAATTGGCGCCAAATCATGACCATTTAACCATACTGTTCCAAACCAAATATGCATTGAACATGGGATCTCTGAGGGGTTCTAATCAAAACAAATGCATATGGAACAAATCCGTCCTATGTACCTAAATATCAATAATCTCCAGCATAGTGTTATTATTTAAGTTTATTACTTTCTCTTTCCACTTGTGAAGGCAAGAGAAACGATCAAAATGAACAACCCATACTAAGAAACACTTATATGTGAGGATGTTTTCAAAGGGTTACAACAAAAGATCTAATGGACGTGCATGTGTGCTGCATGTTCACTTGGGATCGTTTGTTAGGTGATAAGACAGCTAGAAGAATGATAACATATTATTGTTGTCTTGTTCTAGATTAGCTTAAGATTTTCAATATTCTGGATATAAGTTTATATTCAATAAAGAAATTAGTATTCATTTGGAACTCAGCGATTCTGGATATAAGTTTATATTCAATAAAGAAATTAGTATTCATTTGGAACTCAGCGAGAAATATTGATTTGGGATTTCAAATGGAGCTCACTGCAATTGTTGTCAATTACAACTAATTGTACACATACATTAGTTATTTTTACTATTTTTAGAAATCGTACCGAAAATTTATTTTGCTTTAGTTCATATTGAATTTAGGTGTACGGTCGTTGAACTTTATACCGTTGCGCTTTTTTATCAAACGGATCGTCACCAAATTTGGCAAAAGGTAATCTTTTCCATCGCCCTTCAAGTCTGCAAAATTTCATCCAAATCGGTTCAGATTTAGATATATATCTCATATATATATACCGCCCGATTTTCCCAAATTTGGCAACAAATCCTTTATTTATCAACCTCAAAGCTGGCTAAATATACTTCTATAGCACTAACTATATGTGCAAAAAATCATCGAAATGTGCAAAAAATCATCGAAATTTGGCCGTAAAACCCTTATTTATTAACCGATCTTACTAAAAGTTGGCTAGATCCAGTCCTCTATAGTACTAACTATATGTGCAAAATTTCATCGAAATCGGTTCAGATGTAGATATAGCTCCCATATATGTAACCCGATTTTGAAAAATTCGCCACCTAATAACCTTATGTTTGACCATACAGGCCTCATTTCAACTGACTTTACTCAAATCTTGCACAAGGTAATACTTTGTGGTATTAATCAACCCGACCGCAAAAATAGTATGCAAATGGTTCAGATTTAGATATAGCTTCAATATATATGCATCGCTCGATTTTCCCAAAATTTGGCCATAGTACTCTTATATTTATAACCAATGTTACTCTCAAATTTCAAATTTGTATTGTACTAGCCGATCGTACTTATACGTACTTGTAGCTCATACATAAGAATATTGCTCGATTTTTACAAATTGGTATTTATTACCCACACTAATTTAACGATTTTCACTTTTTTAATAAGGGCTCAAAATTAGTGGCATACTAACTCCGTAGGTGCAATATCAATACAGCCAGTGTTGCTAGAAGTAGGGGAAATTCCCTACACGCTCACAAAAATCGCTTCTGTAACATATACTCCCAAACATATTTTGCTTCAAGCATATACATTTTTGGGTATTGCCGCAAACATTTATATGTTTGATCTCTTCCAATATATAATATGTTTTTGAAAGCATTATTAGTCTAAAACATATATGTTTGGGTACTCTAAGTTCCAAACATTTTGTATTTTTGCATCCAAATTCAATAATGTTGTCCTCCAAAAAACAATATGTTAATTATGTGAACATATAATAGTGTGGAATCATTTTGCACCCCAAAAATATTATATGCTAAAAAAAATTCTCCCAAAACATATATGGTGCTCAAACATTTTATTTATTTATATTATATATTTAGCAATCATAATGAATTATGAAAATAAACAGGTAATATAGGTGCTAACAACATAGGTTTCGACCTGAATGCTCAAAATTTTGTTTTCTCTGCCCAATTGTATATCCGCGCGACATCTTCTCAACTTTCCACGAGATATTTTTAGTTCTTAGCACCTTTTTCTGTAATTACAAACATTGTAGAAGAAATTATTCAATTTTATGATTTTTTTTAATTTAATTTTACCTTTTGCCGGACGGGATGCGAACAGCGGACCACCAGCTGTAAGGATCAAGAAAGTAGCTGATCAATTGCCCAAGGAAATAAAATGTTAATTTTGTAATAACAAGCAACAACCACCAACTTAATTCAATATCGCTCCCTGTTAAATAGCGCTCAAGCTACCTAAACACATATATGTTTATAGGCTATTCTAAATTAATATATGTTTGCATCACAAGCATAATTATATTTACAAACATTTTATGTCCCAAACATAATATGTTCTAACATATTAACATATATGTCCCAAACATGTTATGCTAGTTTATGAACATTATATGCTTGCACTCAAAAATATTGTGTTTAAAAATTTGTGTTCCAAACATATAATGTTTATAGCCAAACATATGAAAAACAGCCTTTTTCATCCGTGTATATGTAGGGGTTTTCTAATATTTAGCGTCTTGTGAGGACATAGGGCCACAATGTAGGGACATTTTCACTCAACACAATTTTTAATAATTTCTACATTTTGGTGGCTCTAGAGGAGGAAATTAGAAGCCGGCAAGGCTTGATCTTTAACAATGTGTGGTAACAACAGTTGTCACTCGTGCCAAAAAAAATTAACAAAATTTAAAGATTACCACAAATCTACCAAACAAATATTTCTATATAAATTTTTGTTAAAACTTTATTCTTGTAGAAAATTTTGTCAACATTTTATTTCTGTAGAAAATTTTGTCAAAATTGTATTTCTATAAGATTTTTTTTAATATTTCTATAAAAATTTTTCTCAAAATTTTATTTCTATGGATTTTTTTCTCAAAATTTTATTTCTATAGAATTTATTATAAAAATTTTATTTCTATAAAAAAAGTTCTCAAAAAATTGTTTATAGAAACTTTTTCAAAAATAGTATTTCTATAGAGATTTAACAAAAAAATTACTATTTTTGGTAGAATACTACCAACTGTGGCAACCGTGGTGGTAATACAAATTTATTTTCTAGGTTATATGTTATACGTTGCATTTTCATGTTTTAAGATAATAAAGTACTTAGAACCATTTTTGGTTTGTAAAATTTGTTTAAATTTAACGAAAAATATTGTAGGGAAAATTGTTTAGGAATGTATGGGAAATTAGGGAACTTTTTTTGTCCTTGTAGGGTAAACCGAACATTTTCCCTGCACGCAAAAAAATAATTCTTTCCTCCCAAACGAAACGTTTGTTATTCTTATTCTTTTCCAGGATTAAAAACAATTTCATAAAGACAAACCCAAAAAAAAACATTGTTTTCTTGCTAATTGCAACAAAGTTTATTTAACAGAAACAAACATTTAGTTTGGCACCATGGAGCAGTGGTTGCTACGTCCAACTTGCATACCAAGTGTCGTGGGTTCGATAGGTCTTCGACCAAAGTTTTTTTACATATATTCCAGATATGTTCGGAAGATTCCGAAAAAAATGTTCAACATTACATTGTAGTATATTAAATTTTGAACTGTAAAATGTGTCTTATTAAAGACCTAAAGTCAGAAAAGAACAGTGTTTGATATAAACGAAATGGACTGTGTTGTTGTTTCAAAAATAACTTTTTTTTATTGAAAAAATAAAATTTTGTAACAAAAAATTTTGATAAAAAGTTTAAAATTTTCGAAGCAATTCAAAAAACTCTAACAAAAGAAAAACGTTTTCGGTACACGTTTTCCAAACGTTTTTTTTTCTTTGCGTGTGGCAACACGGACTATGAGCTATAGTCAGATTGAGACAAAGCACCCATAAACATGTTCCCCTTAATTTTCTTAAATATGCAACTGCGGTTTATCTCCCAGACCTATATCAATGTTACCCCACACATGCTTATGATTACTAATTCAGTAAGGGTGGTTTAGGGTATGATATAGTCGGCCCCGCCCGACTTTATACTTTACTTACTTTTTTTTTGAATATAATCTCCTGAAACTTCAATACACTTAGTGCAACGCTTTTCTAGCAATTCATCCCTTGATTAAAATAGTTTTCCTCAAGGTCTTCAAAATAGTGGTTTACAACTGTAATAGCATTTTCATTTGAGGTAAAACGCTTGTCAGCAAAGATTTTTATTTTTAATTTGGGAAACAAGTAAAGTCACTGGGGAGAGCTAAATCAGGAGAAATAAGGTGGGTGGTCAAGCAAACTCGTACTTAAATTCGTTGATTTTAGCCATTGTTAAAACAACCTGGCGCTGATGCGCTTTGTCGTTGATGAAGTAAATCAATAAAATACCTTTGAAGTAAAAAAAAACGTTGCCAATAAACCTACCAGCCGATTGAATTGTTTTTGCCTTCTTGGGCCACTTCTCCCAGCTTCAGTCCATTGTTTGGATGTTCTTTGTCTCTGGATATGTGGTGTAATGCATGTCCATCAACAGTTATGAACGAACGCTAAAATCCATTTTATATTCTCTAAAATCATTACCAAAACAAGCTTGAGAATATTCATTCTTAATGCGTTTGTTGATCGACTTGTTAACAAATTGCGACATGAATTTCTTGTCCGATAAACCCTTTTTTATGTAAAATAATAGACAGCACGCATTTCTAAGTTTTCCAATTGTAAAAAAAATTGCGGATGCGTCTTTTTTGAACATCTGTTTCTATATGAAAGAGGTGCCAGATCGAAACAAAATTTAACATGTGTTCATAACAGAGATGGAAGTTTCCAAACTTTCCGAACTGCCCTCGTACAAAGTCGACAAATCTGTTTCATGCATGATAAACCCAGAGTTGGCAAATAAGGGACTTTTGTATTTTGTCGGAGCCACCGAGGTACAATGGTTAGCATGCCGCCTTGCATACCACAAGGTCCGTGGTTCGTTCCTGCTTCGAGCGAACACCTAAAATTTTCAGCCGATGGAATGCTGGGAAACATTTCTGAGTGTTCTCAAAGCTTCCTTAAGTGGTTTCACTTCAAATGTGGAAACGCCGTTCGACCTGCACCTATAAATGGAGGCCCCTTGTCATGGATAATCCGTGCTAGCAACCAGTGATAGAGAGAGAAGTTCAGCGCACTGCGGTATCAACATGGACTGAATATCTAAGTGTCAATGAGATTAGTTTGATTTTATGTTAAATTTTGGCGATCAGTATGAGTAAAATGTTCCTTATTTGAATAATTTTTTGCTAACTTTAAATAACGCGGCAACTAAAACATAGAGAAAAAAAAAATTTTATACAAAATATATGTGGCACAATTTTACTAAAAAATAAAAGTTCATATTTTTCCTAAAAATGGCAGAAGTTTGCTTAAATGGAGTTGATGGTTAGGTTCAGGTGGCAGCCCGCATGTATCTTAGGCTCACTTAGACTATTCAGATCCAGTTGTTGAATACCAACAATTGTGTGAACTTTCTCTCTATCAACTGAGTGGATGCCCGATTCAATGTTAAGCTCAATGAACCAAGTGACGCTTCCTTTTATAGCCGAGTCCGAGACGGCGGTCCACAATTGCAGTGAAACCAACTTAGAGGAACTTTGAATAACGCCTCAGAAATGCCAGCCCAGCATACTGAGGTGGAATATCCACCGCCTGAAAAAAAAATCGGTGTTCGGTTGACAGCAGGAATCGAAACCCACGAACCTTTGTGAATGCAAGCGGGCATCTGAACCATCTGCCACCACCGGTGCTCCCACTAACATTGAGTTCATAAAGTCTTCTCCAAATGAGTATAATTTTAGCTCAAATTGTACCTGTCATGACTTCGTATAGCGCTAAAGAAAATATTTTAAATAATTTTGAAATCCAATTTTTTCTTTCAACATATGAAATTTTCTTAAAACAAGAGAAAAAAAATAATTATTTTACATAATATTTCTTACAAATTGACAAAGAGTATTAACTTATTTGTAAAATGTTGGCATCTAAGAAAACTTTTTATGTTTAAATTTTCTAAAAAAAACATACCATTTTCTTCCACGGTAGGTTCACTTTTTTTGGGTTTGCAGTTCTATAATTTTGAATCAAAATTGTTTGCAAAACAAAATTTCCCTATCACAATAACAATCAAATTAATTTTTTCATCTTTGATTTCAATAGCTCAATGGTATTCAAGGCGTGTGAAGATGAATCTAGATTTCTACCTAACCTGACCATTTCATTTGTTGACTTGTTTGCTGGGAAAAGTATTTTATAGTATAGATATGTCTAGAAGCATTATCATGGCCAATAAATACTATGTACATATTTTATAACCTCCACCATAGGATGGGGGTAACTATTAAACTTTGTCATTCCCGCGTTTGTAACACATCGAAATATTGCTCTAAGACCCCCATAAAGTATATATGATTCTGGTCGTGGTGAATTCTTATGAGCGGTCTGAGCATTTTCCGTCCGTCCCGTCTGTTGAAATCAAGCGCTAACTTCCGACGAAACAAGCTTATCGACTTGAAAACTTGGCGCAAGTTAGTTGTTATTGGATTTAGGTCGGATGGTATTGTAAATGGTTCATGATCGGTTCACTTTTACGTATAGGCCCATATAAATCGGCCCCACAAATTGCTTGGCGTTGCGATTTGCTTCTAAGAGAAGCAAAATTTCATCGAATCCTGGCTGAAAATTTGTCATGGTGTTAAGTATATGGCCTCTAACAAACCAGTGACCAAAAATTGGTCTACATCGTACATAATTAAATATAGCCCCCATATAAACGAGCCCACCCGATTGCCTTGCGGAGCCTCTAAGAAACGAAAATTTCATCGCGATCCGGCTGAATTTGGTACATGGGTGTTGGTATATGTTCTCTAATGACCATGCAAAAATTGGTCGCATATTCGGTCCATAAAATTATGTTATAGCCCCCCCCCATTAAGAAAAAATCTGGGAACAGCGATCCCGTTGAAATTGAACATGGTGTTACGAATTGTGGTCTTTAAACAAACACGCAAGAATTGGTCTATAATCGGTCCATAATTATATATAAGCCCCATAAGACTGTTCCCCAGTATAAGGTCGCTAATATCCATGCCAAAAATTGGTCACATATCGGTCCGTATAGTTTATGACTATAAGCCGATCCCAGCCAATCACACCCTCCATAACAAAAAAATTGTTCATTATCATGGTTGCCAACTCGAGCCAAAAAAATAATCTACCGAAAATTTATTTTATGGAAAAACATTGTCAAAATGTTATTTCTATTAGAAAATTATTTACTCTATAGAAAATGTTGTCAAACTTTTATTTCAGGAAAAATTTTTGTTCAACATTTTATTTCTATAGAAAATTTTTTCCAAATTTTAACTTCTATAGAAAATGTTGTCAAAATTATATTTCTATTAGAAACTTTAAACTTAATTATAACAGGTATTTAAATCGGCCTTTTTAACCCTCCATCATAGGATGGGGTATATTAAACTTTGTCATTCGCTTTGTAACACAATCGGAAATATTGCTCTAAGACGCCATAGAATGTATATATATTCTGGTCGTGGTGCAAATTCTGAGTCGATCTAAGCATGTCCGCCGGTCGTCCGTCGTTGAAATCACGCTAATCTTCCGAACGAAACAAGCTATCGACTTGAAACTTGCAACAAGTAGTATGTTATCGATGAGGTCGGTACGGTATGAAAATGGGCTCATATCGGTACCAGCTTTACGTATAGCCCCCATATAAAGGGACCACTCAGCATTGGGTTCTGGAGCCTCTAAGCCAGAAAGCCAATTTTCATCCGATCCGACTGAAATTTGGCGTATATGGTTGTTGGTAATCGTCCTCTAACAAACCCATGCAAAAACTGGTCCACAATCGGTCCATAAATTATATATAGGCCCCCCATATAAACCGACCCCAGATTTGGCGTGAGCCTTCTAAGAGAAGGCATATTTCAATCGATCCGCTGAAATTTCGGTACCTGGTGTTGGTTAATGGCTCTAACAATCATGCAAAAATTGGTCCACATCGGTCCATAATTATATATAGCCCCCATATAAACCGATCCCCAGATTTGGCTTGCGAAGTCTCCAAGAGAAGCAATTTTCATCCAATCCGGTTGTAATTGGAACATGGTGTTAGTATATGATCTTTAACAACCGTGCCAGAATTGGTCCATATCGGTCCATAATTATATATATAGCCCCATATAAAACATTCTCCAGATTTGACCTCCGGAGCCTCTTGGAGGAGCAAATTCTATCGATCTGGTCGCTAACAACTATACAAATTGGTCCAATCACACAAAAAATTGGTCCATAATCGGTTTCATAATCATGGTTGCCCTCAGATCAAAAATAATCTACCAAAAGTTTATTTCTATAGAAAATTTTGTCAAAATTTTATTTCTATAGAAAATTTTGTCAAAATTTTATTTCTGGAGAAAATTTTGTTAAAAATTTTATTCGGTTCATAATAAAATTTTCATCATTGTCAAAATTTTATTTCTATAGAAAATTTTGTCAAAATTTTATTTCTATAGAAAATTTTGTCAAAATTTTATTTCTATAGAAAATTTTGTCAAAATTTTATTTCTATAGAAAATTTGTTCAAATTTTATTCGGTCGCATAATCATGGTTGCCACTCGAGCAAAATAATCTACCAGAATTTTATTTCTATAGAAAATTTTGTCAAAATTTTATGTCTACTTTGTCAAACTGAATTATATACGTATTGGATCGATCTTTTTTGATTTAATATATACCACGTATGGACTTATATACAATTTAGAAGATGGTGTTAGGAGGTTTTAAGATACCTTGCCATCGGCAAGCGTTACCGCAACTTAAGTAATTCGATTGTGGATGACAGTCTTCAGTAGAAGTTTCTACGCAATCCATGGTGGAGGGTACATAAGCTTCGGCCTGGCCGAACTTACGGCCGTATATACTTGTTTTAACTTAAAGAATTTTATAAAATGTTTTATTAGTTGGAATGACGGGATGTATTTGAGCTTGAAAAAGTTTTATTAATTACATTAGGTATTTCGTATTTTGGAAATACTATAGCTAAGAAATTGATATTGATTGCTTGATTGATATTGCGTATGCACAACGATTTTTTGTTTTAATTATAATAAAACAATTGCCGCGTAATTTTAATAAATTTTTTCTTTCCCTTGTCATCAAATGCATCGCGATGTAATGTGACTGGTTGTATCAATGTGCTGAAACAATGTCTGCGTTAATGAATCAATTTTAAAGCCCTTAAAGGAGTTTTATATGCGGGAGCTATATTTATATCGATCTTAAGAAAATACCTTACCGATAAAATTTTTAACCAACTTTACAACAACTCACTCTTATCTATTTTTGAAAATCTTAAAAATAGGTAAAATTAAACAAATAATTTCTGGTGGATCATTTCAATGGCATGACGCTGTGAGACGACAACAAGACATCATGCATCTTCAGTCCTTTTGCCTTGTATTCTTGCAGGTTTGATAATCTGCAGCATGGGTGTGCTCTATCAGCATATTTATTATCGTCTATGTAGTATATCAAATGGTGTAATATCTTCCGAAATTCCTAAGGTTTATTTTTATAAAAACTGTCTCGAATGTGTGAGGAAACGATACGAATACGCTTCGTCTGGCACCGCCCGCTTCAATGTCCTCCACTCGTATGTCTGTCTGTCCTTTATATTTGTTCATTCACCACATTATATCACTATAATTTCTTTAAATACATTTTGCTAATGTGAAATGAACATTTAATGTCTTACATTCAATTCAAAAAAAATTCAGATTATGTCAAATGAGAAATTCTGTACTTTCACTCATATTAGAGTTGATGAGCATCGTGCGATATTGTTATCTCATCTATTCTATTTCAAATCACGACGAATCGAATTGTGTATTATGCCTTTTGCCCTATACATACTTACTAATTCTACAGTTAAAAGTATATATTCTTAATTGTTTACGATT
>PGFW01000533.1:0-10258 GCA_003123925.1 Haematobia irritans
CTCCGCGGCCACCGGTCAAATCTGGTACTCGATTTATTATTGAGGCGGCCTTATATATAATTATGGACCGATGTTGACACAATTTTATTTTTTGCACGGTCATTGGAGACCATATTACTAACACCATGTTACAAATTTTCAGCCGGATCGATGAAATTTGCTTTCTAGAGTCTCCGCAAGCCATGGCAGTGATCGGTTTTATTTGGGGGCATATATCATAATTATGGACCGATGTGCGACCCCCACTTTTTGCATGGTTGTTTAGAGATCCATCATGCTGATACCAGTCCAAATTTCAAAAATACCGGATCGGGTATTGAAATTTTGCTTTCTCTTAAGGGCCTCGCAAGCCAAAATCGGGGACTCGTATTTATATGGGGTATTATACCAACACCATGTAGGTGAGCACACCGTGGTGCAATGGTTAGCATGCCCGCTTGATCACAAGGTCGTGGGTTCGGGATTCCTGCCTGCGACGAAACACCAAAAAGTTTTTTCAGCGGTGGATATACCCACCTCAGTAATGCTGGTTTACATTTTTCTCTAAGTTGTTTCACTGGAATGTGGAACGCCGTTCGGACTCGGCTATAAAAAGGAGTTTCCCTTGTCTTGAGCTTAACATAGAATCGGGCAGCACTCAGCTGATAAGCAGCAGAAATTCCACCACCTGGGGTATCAACAATAGACTGAATAGATCTAAGTCGAGCCTTGATCATCGGGGCTGCCACATAAACTTCCTACCTTAACACCAGTGTACCAAATTTCAGCCTGGAATCGGATGAAAATTTGCGTTCTCTTTAGAGGCTTCCGCAAGCCCAAATCTGGGATCGGTTTTAGTATGGGCCTATATATAGAGTTATGACCGATTTGGGATCCTAATTTTGACGGTGCTTAGAGACCTTAAACTAACACATATTGCTACCGAAATTTCAAGACCGATATTGAATTATATGACTTCTTCTTAGACGCATTCGCACCAAATTTGTTGAGGGTCCGTTTAATGGCGGTCTATACGTATAAAAGGGGACCATATCGCCTTTTGCAAATACCACGCGACCTTACATCAGATAACAACTACTTGTGACAAGTTTCAACGTCGAGGAGTTGTTTTCGTTCGGTAAGTTAGCCGTTGATTTCAACAGACGGACGGACGACATGCTTATATCGACTTCACGAATTTCACCACGACGACCCAGATTATATATACCTTTATGGGGTTCTAATGAGCAGATATTTTCGTGTGTTTATAACGTAATGACAAAGCTTAAGTATATAAGGCCGGCCCATCCTTGTATGTGTGAGGGTATAAAAAATGTTTTTTTATACATTTTTTTTACGCTTTTATTTTGTACTGGTTGTACTTCAGTGGTTTCACATATTATGACAAAAAATGGATTTTTTATAACTTTTTTACGTTTATTTGTTTGTGGTGTGTTTGACTATGACAATATTCAACACGTTGGACAAATCAATATTCAAATAGAATTATTCACAAAGCTTCGGTTCGCGTTAAATCGCTTCGGCGTCGCGTTCAAATTCGGCCAAGTCGCAAGTCAAGAGGCGATGCTTCGGCTCCTGAGCCGCTCTACACCCATTAGACATCCTTCAGAAGTCAGATCCGTTACAACTGGACACTCCCTAATCTGTTTCCAAATGTGAGCTATCCCAATGCGCAACCGACAATGAAAAAAAAAATTGAAATATGTCGAATAATAGTTTCATTCTGATAATCTTTACTTTCCATATACGGTTTTTATATCAAGCGAGTACGAAAATCAATAATTACGATATTCTCAAAATTTGAATTAACTGAAGCATTGGTTACCAGTTCTGTTGATAGGTTCCGTCCAATGACAATATGCACCAATTTTCCGCAGGGCAGTGAATCGCTTTTGGAAGGAATAAACGAACTACTTACAATTCCAAAATTCTTATATACTGTACTTCAAAAGCTCTCACTCTAAATTCTTCAAGAAATTAAACACTCTGTCAACCATGATTCTATGTGCTAGTTCCTAGCAAGATACTTCATGGTCTCTCTCTCTCATCTCTCGCTCTACTTTCTCTCTCTCACACCCACCCTTTTTTATTACCCTCCACCATTAGGAATGGGGCCGATATATTAAACTTTCATTTCCGTTATTGTAACACACTCGAAAATATTGCTCTAAGACCCATTAAATTTATATATATTTCGGCGTCGTTTGTGGTGAAATTCTTGGTCGATCTGCAGCATGTCCGTCCGTCTGTGTTTGAAATCACGCCTTAACTTTTGAACCGCAAAACAGCTATCGACTTTGAAACTGGCACAAGTAGTTGTTATTGATGTTAGGTCACTTTTACGTATGCCCCATATAAACGGACCCCAAATTTTGGCTTGGGAGGCCCTCTACAGAGGAAGCAATTTCATTGAATCGGCTGAAATTGGTACATGGTGTTTCAGTCATATGGTCTCTAACAAACCATGCAAAAATTGGTCCACAATCGCGTCGCCATAATTTTATATATAGCCCCCATATAAACCGATTTTTCCCCGGATTGGCTTTGCAGGAGCCTCTAAAGAGAAACAAATTATCATCCGATCGGCTGAAATTTAGTACATGCCGTGTTTTAGCTATATGGTATTTCTAACACACCATCGCAAAATTGGTTCACATCGTTCCATAATTTTATATATAGCCCCCCATATAAACCGATCCCGATTTTTGGTTTGTGGAGCTCTAAGAGAAGCAAATTTTAATCAGATTCCGGATGAAGTGGCTAACATGGTGTTAGTATATGGTCTCTAACAACCATGTAAAAATTGTCCGGTATCGCGTCCATAATTATATATAGCCCGCCATACTAAACCTATCACCAGATTCTGACCTCCGGAGCCTCTTGGAAGACCAAAAAATCATCTGATTTCAGTTTGAAAGTTGGTATGTTTGATGTTTAAATATATGGCACTCAAATACCCATGCAAAAATGGTCGATATCGCGTCCATTAATTTTATATATAGGCCCATTATAAACCGATTCCCCAGATTATGACCTCCGGAGGCAACCTTGGAGGCAAAATTATCCTTATCCCATTTCGGTTGAAATTTTGCGGTTTACGCTGATGTTAGGATAGGGTATCCAACCAACTAAGCAGGAATTGGTTACCTATCAGTCCATTAATAATATATAGCTCCCATATAAAATTCGACCTCCGTGCCTTTTTGAGGAACAAAATTCATTCCGATCAGGTTTGAAATTTGGTACGTGGTGGTGTTATATCGATATTTAACAACCATGTGAGTTGAAATTTGTAGATGACAGTCTTTCGTTAGGAAGTTTCTACGCCAATTTCATGGTGCGAGGTACATAATGATTCGGCCTGCGCCGAACTTACGGGCCGTAATATACTTGTTAATTATTAGAGTTTAAGTTCTGTTGGGATTGTTTATTGCAATAATAAACAAGAGCTCATTTCACAACTGAAGAACCATGTGGCGTATAAGTATGGGATAATTACAATTATGATTATTAGCGAATTATAATCAATCATACGCATCATGGGTCATCCAATTTAATATATAATAAAAATGGGGAGAAAAAACAAATAAAAAACGAGAAGTTGGATTTGGCCTTAATATTGAAAAGCGATTAGCTTTGGACTGCATAAAGTTCGTATGTTGAGAAAAGATTTAAATTTCTTGAAAATCAATGAAAATTTTAAGCCCTGTTAAATTCGTGACTTGCAAAAAAAGTCAGTTCAATTCACAAATATCGAGTTATCAATCTATTATTAAGATATTAAAAAGAAACAATAACTAAGACATTCTTCTTTGAAAAAACTAAAAGAATTTAACTACATTTCAAATTTTCATGTAAAATGGGAGAAAAATATCTCGGAATCTTCAAGACGCTCAAGAAATTAACAAGATATTTGAAACAATTTTGATTCTAATCATTCATTTGCATTATTGATTTTATTAATTTTTATTATCGAAGTTGAGATTCTGTTAGATTGTTTATTGCACTAATAACATTTATATCACACAACTGAAGAACCATGTGGCGTATAAGTATGGTTAATTACAAATTATGATTATATCGATTTTATAATCAATCATACGCAATCATGAGGTCATTCACAATATTATTAATAGTGGACAATGCCAAAAAAAAACACCATAAAATAATAGACATGAATTGAGGTCTTAGCAAACGATTGTAAATCTTTACGATAGTTTATAAGTTCATATGCAAAAAATAAAAAAACTTTATAAAAAAATAAAATATACATGTGAAAAAAATGCAAAATCATAAGAAATGTATAAAATAATATGACTGATGATTATCATCTGCCATTTAAGATATTAAACCAACAATTGCCACTTACATCCCCTTTCAAAGACTAAAAAGAAATACACATTCAAAATTTCTTCGTAAATTGATTCTAGTAAAGCCAATGCTCCAACAATTACGAAACGCTTCATAAAAATTTCAGAAATCCAACTTAAATGCGATAAAATGATAACAAAGATTTGAAGCCCCGGCAAAAAAGGTCACCAAAAAAATTAAGGAAAAGTATTTTTTGGGATTCCGGAAGAGTGAATGTAAAATTGGCGTTGTAAGCGAAGGAATTTATGAACTTTGTCAAGAGACGGATTTTTCCCATTTCAACAGTTCTTGCGCTGAATTTGTATAATTTTAAGGTGTTATTTCGATTTAGTGTTTTAGATAGTGGAATTAAACAATTTTTGTGATATTTTTTCAAATAACAAATTTTTATAATATTGATACGTGCCATTTAATTAACTAGCCTGAAAAAGTTACCACTAAAAATATGAAAAAAGCACAGTGTAATAAATTGAAATTGAAAGCTGTTTTCTTGTGTAGTTAAAATTAATAAAACATCTTTGCAAGGCATTTTTTGAAAGAGCTTTAAAGTTGCTGCCTTAAGAACAAAACTTATCCAATTGTTTTTTTTCGGGATTTCGAAAGAATTGTCTATGGGCTTAGAAAAAACAATTCTAGCGTTTAGGTTGTTAGGATTAGGAAAAGCGTTAGGTGGCAGCTTCGAATGTATCGGCTCACTTAGAACATTTCATGTCCACTGTGATCCACAATTTGGTAAACTTCTCTTCTTATTACTGAGTGCTGCTCCGATTCCATGTTAAGCTTCCCAATGACAAAGCGGGACCTCCTTTTTAGATCAGCGAGTCCGAACGGCGTTCCACGATTGCAGTGAAATCACTTTAGAGAAGTTTGAAACCCTTTCAGAAATGTTCACCAAGCATTACTGACGGTGTGGATAAATCCACCCCTGAAAACTTTTTCGGGTTTCGTGCGTTTGCAAATGAGCCTAGCATTCACCCGGGCGGAAAAAATAGTCTTCCAAAAACATAATTTCGATTTAACAATGTGCTTGTCCATAAGCTCCTCCACTATCAACAGCCTGTTGCACTGAATTTTGCATTCACTTCTTAAGGTGTGATTCGGAATTCAGTGACTTTGATGATAATTAAAAAATGGTTAATATTTCTGGTAGCAACATCCCAGAAGAGACGAGATAGCACAAAAGTGTCTTTTTCGTCCGATAGTTGGACATATATATGGCCCCCCAGAAACCAGAGCTATAATACCCTAATTTGGTTTGAAAATTTCAGCGCTGGGGAGATACAATAAATAAGTGAGTCAAAGTAGAGGACTGCTGATGAGGAATGCTAATAATCCGAAACAGCTGTATATCCAACCATCTTGATGTCCTTATTTAGGCTTTACCCAAATAAAATGCTTGACAAGCATTACTTTTTCCTCTGCTGTTAAGCTAAATTTGTAGTAGTCATGCATGGTTTAAGCCGAAATCAAAAAAAATAATAATGAAAAAAATTTTAGGCAACATATTGCATGTTTCTTACAAATATGAATCTGCTAATATTTGTCTAGCTAGAAGACATTTCTCTGGCATATTTTATTACCATCCACCATAGGAGGAGGTTAATATTAGCTTTGTCATTCCGTTGTTAACACATCGAAATATTGCATTCTTAAGACACCATAAAGATTATATATATTCTGGGTTCGCTTGTAAAATTCTGACAGTCGATCTGAGCATGTCCGCGTCTGTTGAAATCACGATAAACTCCCGATCACGAAACATAGCTATCGACTAGCTTGTATATTGGTGTATGATTCGGATTGGTAATTGCCAAATTGGGCCATCATCGGTCCACTATTTTATGTGTTCTATAGCCCCAATATAAACGGACCCCCAAATTTGGCTTTGCGATTGACTCCAAGAGAAGCAAATATTCATGCGCATCGGCTGGAAATATTGGTACAATGGTGTTTAGGTATATGGTACTCTAACAACCATATTACATATAGCCACCATTATAAACCGATCCCCCGATTTTGGCTTGCGGAGCCTCTTAAGAGAACCAACATTTCATCCGAATCCGGCTGCCAATTTGGTACATGCGTTTTGGTAATATGTTCATCTAACAAACCATGCAGAACATTGGTCCATATCGGTCTTATAATATACATATAGCCCCCATATAAACCGATCCCCGATTTGAGCTTGCGGGAGCCTCTAAGAGAACCAATTTTCATCCTGATCCAGGCTGAAATTTTGGTACATGGTGTTAGTATTATGGTCTCTCAACAACCATGCCAAAATTGAGTCCACATCGGTCCATAACTATTTATTTATAGCCCCAATACTATACCGATCCCTCCGAGTTTGCTTGCGGAGCCTCTAAGAGAAGCCAATTTCTGTCCGATCGGGCTGATATATGTTAATCTAATTGACCATGCAAAAAATTGGTCACATCGGCCATAATTATTATATAGCCCATATAAACAGTACCCAGATTTGACCTCCGGAGCCACTTTAGAGGAGAATGGTCATCCGATACCGATTTTGAATTTGGTACGTGGTGTTTAGTAGAATTGTCTCTAACAACACATGCAAAATTTGGTCCTATTCGGGTCCATAATTATATAATTAGTCCCATATATACGATCTCCAGATTTTGTCCTCCGGAGCCCCTTGGAGGAGCAATATTCATCCGATCCGGTTGAAATTTGGTACGTGGTGTTAGTATATGGTCTCTAACAACCATGCAAGAATTGGTCCATATCGTCCATATAATTATATATAGCCCCCATAATAATCGATCCCACAGATTTGTCCTCCGGAGCCTCTTGGACGAGCAAAATTCATTACCGATTCCGGTTTGAAATTTGGAAACATGGTGTTAGAATGTGGTCTCTAACAAACACTCAAGAATTGCTCCAATATCGGGTCCATAATATATAACTATAGCCCCCATAATAACAACGTCCCCAGCATTTGAATCTCCGAAGCCTTCTTGGAGTAGCCAAAAATTCATCCGCATCCGGTTGAAATTTGCAACTATTATACTACACCACAGTCATAAGGCCGCTAATAACCATATTCCAAAATTGGTCCATATCGATCTATAGTTATATATAGCCGATCCCCAATCACACAGAATTCGGTCCATATTCGGTTCATAATCATGGTTACACTCGAGCCCAAAAATAACTCTTACCAAAATTTTATTTTTATAGAAATTTTTGTTCAAAATTTTCATTTCTATAAAAATTTTCATCAAAATTTTATTTTCTATAGAACATTTTTTTCCGCAAATTTTTATTTCTTATAGAAAAATTTTTTTTTCAAATTTTTTATTTTCTATAGAAAAATTTTTCCAAATTCTATTTCTATAGAAATGTGTGTCAAAATTTTATTTCTATATCAAACTTTTAAAACCTTTAATTATATACGTATTTTAATCGGTCCTTTTTTGAGTTTAACTATATACCACCGTAATGGACTATGTCCCAGCAACAAAATTTTGGAAGTTCTCCACAGCACAACTTTAAAGCATCCAGATAGATGCACTCCCAAATGATGCTTCTTTATTTTTTAACTACCCAGGAAGTTCTTCTTTGATTAAATTTTTATATAACTTGGATTTTTTCATATCTTTAATGGGTTAATTTTAACTTTTTGTTTCAAATAGGATTAAAAACAAGTCAAGAATTCATAATGGTACAAATCATTAAAGATTTTGTCGTAAACATTGCTAAATCCAATCTGAAAAAAATTGTGAATTTTTGAAAATATTTGAGGTCAAATGTTTTGCGACAAGCCATTTAGAATCCATAAAAGATTAAAAAAAACTATTTAAAAATTATTTTATTTGACAAAAAATATTCACAGAATTTTTTTAATTCTACATTCAAAACATTGACATTCGGATCACACCTAAAGAAATGATGCAAATCAGTGCAACGGCTGTGGAAGACTTCCGTCCCTAATGACACAGCGAGTTACAATTCAATTCGCCTTCTGCGCCAATGTTGCACCACTATTCCGGATCCAAAAAGAACATTTTCTCAATTACTTTTTTTGGGCTCGAGAATCTTTTTTTGCTGGGGTGTTATATATTACGGTGTTAGGGAAGTTTTAAAGATACCTTGCCATCGGCAAGTGTTACCGCACCCAAGTATTCGATTGTGGATGACAGTCTTCAGTAAAATTTCATACGCCCACCATGTGAGAGGAATACATCAAGCTTCGGCTTAGGCCGAACTTACGGCCGTATATATACTTCTTTTCCTTGTCCAGTAAAATCGATTGAACCTGGTATCATCTACATGAACCGAAAGATTATCTGTTTGACTAAGCGTCAACTTGACTTTATAATTCTGACAAAAAAAAAAAAAAAATATTGTTGAATTATATGAAATGTCTATTAAAAATTGTCGACTTTTGCATAATTTACTTACAAAGCAAAAAAAAGGTTTAATAATAGGAGATTGCTTTTCAACACTTTATTTTAAAGACTTTTTTACTTGAAACAAAATATAATTTCTGAATTTTCGTTTTTAAAGGACTTTGCAGCAACATGAAGCGAAAAAGCTGCTAAAATCGAAGAATATAAATTTGTTTCCTAGAACCTCAAGTATGCAAAACTCAAATTTTTAAAAAGTATTCTCTATTCAGTTATCCCTTCTTTGGCTCGGAATGTCTCGAAAGCGGGCAATTCGATTTTATGCTGCAGTGTATTGGAATGAGAAATGATCACAAAAAATAAAAATTATAATATTTTTCTATAGTAAAGTCAAGTGATTAAGATCCATGGTGGTGGGCATAATGAGTTGTAGCCCACACGAAATTGAGGTCCGATCTTACTTTTTCCCCCTATTATTTACAATTTCACATTGAGCCATGATAGAAGTCAAGGAAATAAACTTTTTGACATTCGACCACAAGAAATGTTTCCTTCTACTAGAAACATTTTTTTATGTTAATTTTGAGCATATTTAGCAGGATGACTGTTAATGAAATCTTATTGCTTTTTGTTTTTTTTTTTTGGCACTTAATAAACAAATAATATTAAGTTTTATTTGTTGTCACCCTCAAACTTCTTCCTTCAATTTTGGCGTTTTGGCTTTTCTTGACTTCCTTCCCTCTATCAGTTGCGCTAGAACGCCTCAAAGGCATAATTAGGCATAAAGAAAATAAATTGGGTGTAAAATATTTTTTTTCTTTACGAAATAATAATAAAGGACATTTGGTTACAAACGACAATGACCAGCCAGAAAGTAATGAGAGAATACAAACAAAAAATACAAAACCCACAAGTTAAAGTGGAATGAATTTAGTTAAGCCCCTTGAAATGATGAAAATAAGGCAGGGACAATGGTCATGGTATGAAAGACTTTTGAATTTGATTTTGGGATTTTTTTTTTGGTAAAAGGAGAATGACTCCTCATTAAGCAGCCATATAAAAAAAAACTTGGCAAGTTTTCCTTACCATTTAAAGGAACAAAGAATTGTCATCTTTTGTTGGAATAATTTTTTGGAACAATGACGTATTTTTCTTTCTCTAACGAAGTAATAAAACAATAAAATTTTATATATTCTCTTGTGGAAATTTTCTATGCCCAGACAATTTTCTTGCAATCGAGAGGAAATTAAATTGTAATACTTGTAATTAGGTGAAAAATGTTGTTAATGAGGCTTCGTAATCAAGGGTTTCGCAGGATAAAAAAAATATCCAGTAAATTTTTATGAAAACAATTTTAACAATTTCTCATTTTAATATTTTGTAGTTTTTTAAATTTTGGACGTTGTTAGCAGAAAAATGGTTATACACATTAAAAAATAATCTGAAAGATTATGCATCCTTTTTTGAGTTTTTTCTGTTTTTTTTTTCTCTCAAATTTTGGAGGTTTTTAAGTTTAG